>JAQMCX010000019.1:5365263-5376142 GCA_029814765.1 Acanthurus leucopareius | reverse complement strand
TACAGTCAATGGTTACAAGCTACAAACGCAAAAGTACCCGAAGAAGAAGAAGCCGCGCAAGCCGCGAAACCCAAACTCATCTGAAGAAAACACCACCACAGACAGTAGCCAACATCACAATGTATTGAAAAGAATGTATAGCGTATAGTAGTCACTTTATCATTGAAAAATGGTGCGTCAAAGTCTACAAGTTAGAAAGCATGAGCTTCGTTTCTATGAAGGATGCTAGCTTTGCGAGCAGACCAGACACAAGTGAATGTGGACCCACCACACACCTGGACCAAGATTCACCTGATAGCATACAGTTAGCACTTGCTTTGCTGCTGCGGAGGAGGATGCTAGCTTTGCTACTGGACCTCATGCTACTAGATGCGGGACAACCACGCAATAGTTTGAGAGACTGAGCTTGCGAAGTTTGCAAACGATGCTTAGATAATTAACTTGATAGACTGACACCAGATAAGAGTTAAAGCGACTCACGACTTGGTGGACACCGGTTATGTTCCCGTTACCTGTGCAGAAAGTGAGAAAGAGGTTAACGTTAATCAATGTAATGGCACTGGCTTTAAGTCAGAGAACCGGGGCCTTGTTGTTGGTAGACTCAAACGGGCCTCCATTGACAACATGACCCTCCTTGGTCAGAGCTTGGATAAAAAGGACATTGGACTTCAACTTCACTGGTTTCAGGACCGCGACCACAGCCAGCTGGAAACAGACCACTTTGGTCTGTATTGTCTACATTACGGTAAGATGATAACTTTTACTTATTGATAGGCTATTGAGTTGTGTGTCTTGCTGTGTGCGCCGTCATACTTTTTCATATTTGAATTAATTAAGTTAATCGTATGGTGTTGCAAGCAGTTGCCTGAGGTCGCTGAAGAGATGGTTCATTACTCTTTATCTCTTTCTCTCTCTTCCCTTACATTAGGTATTTTAAACAGGTGTTTTTGAACACATCTTTCCCAGTCTTCTGTTGCCCTTGTCTTAACTTATTTGAAACAACTTTCTGGCATCACCCAATTGCCATGTAATATTTTGAAATTTCTGCAAACCACAAATATGTCGAAATATTACATTTCTCTCTGTTAAAATTTCAAGTCCCTCTGTCTCAGTTTTCATATGTGTGGTGACAGTGATGTGGTTTAAGTCTGGTTAGGTTGGTTGGTGGTCTGTAAGGGTTGGGAAAAGATTATGTTGTATGTATGTAAGTATGGCTTAAAATTTTAAGTTTTGTTGCCACAGACACAGCTGGAAAATGTCCCCAAAGTCTCATTAAAATACCTGTTTCTTTTGACACACAGTTGGCAGGGAAATGTTCTCAAGACTTGTTATTAGTACCTGGTTTTGTTTTCACAGACATTGCTTAAAAAGTCTCTCTGTCTGGTCCAAATTACCTGGTTTTGTTGGTTAAAGTGGAAAGGGAAGTGGTCTTGATCAGAGGTTTACTGCTTGGCAGCCTCCTTGCTTAGCTTCCACTACAACAGAAACACCTCCTCCTCATAAAAGTGTCAGCTCATATACATGTAATCTGAACTGTGTCACTGACACATATTGTGGAAATATCAATGTGATATGTATGAAATCTAAAATGCTAACATTTTTTTCTGATGACTGAACTCACTGACATTAAATTCAGATTAAGCATATGTTAACAAAAATCATTCAAGTTGATGAAGGTAAAAAATAATATAATTTGTCTTTGTTTTTAGTTAAGTATACATCAAACAGGATTAGCAAATATGTCATTCTGCTTTATTCATGTTTTACACAGCATTAAAATGCAGAGAAATCGAAAGTTTTACATATCCCCTTTACCACAGTTTCTTAGCTCACTGGTTCATTGCTGCCCTTATCAATGTCCTGTCCTCATGAGTCATTCACTTCCTCTAATATGAGGTCATTATACATGACCCTCAACTCAACATGCAATACCTTTAAAATTTGCTTTTTGTGTTCAGTTAAAATCCCCAAACTGCAGTCAGAGGTCTGCAGGACAACTCAGCACTTCACCCTAAGCGCAGGTTGGGGGATGGGCAGGTTGGAGTCAGAAGGGCAGAGGGTTGAGAGATGGAGGAACAGAGAGAAGGGGAAGCCCACCTCCATCCCTCAGGAGAGTACCAGTAGACTGGGTGTGACAGTCATGGGACGGGGGCATAATGAGGATACATCTCTGCTGCAATGAGGTGCTCGATCATAGGCACACACACCAACAGGCAAGCAGACACCCTCAGACACACTCTGACTGTACGCCCACATCACCAGTGGCTCACACAGACATCAAACCTCTGAGCTGATCATGGCAGCAGACGTCATACAAGCCCCAATCTCACTGTAAAACACAATGTGCTGCAAGTTTGGTGTAGTTGTGGGAACAGGCTTTTTCTTATACTCTGCTATGGAGTCTGTTTGATGATCCTCTGGGAAAGAAGGAACACAACTTTTCCTGTCGCCTTCAGCCACCGTCGTTGCCGAGCAGTAAAGCGGCCAGCGTGCAGTAAAATAAAATGAGGTGTGGAGAGAATTGGACTGATCTGTAAAGCCATTGGCTGCCGAGAGGGTCGTAAAATAATAACACTCCATCGTAAAACAAAGTGCTTATTAAATCATTTTAAACAATATTGCACGATGTGGTGTTCTCCATGAGCACAAACAAAAAAAAAAAACTGATCTCATGGGGAAAGCAGCTGAAGAACCAAATTAAATTTAATAAGTTGATCATCATCACAATGCTGAGTAATACTTTGGGGAGACCTTTGTGGCTAAGCTCCTCCTTGCACTATCAATAAAGGGACACTTGGCCATTATGTATCCATTACTTCAACTTGAAGAGACAACTGTACATCAGAGGAGCTGTGGAGTGCAGCCTTCCCTGTATTACTAAATACTGAGCTGGACGATTACTAAATACTGAGCCTGTGGGCGTTTCTTCCTGTGTTTCTTCCTGTGTGCCAGGGGGACCCTTGTAGAAAAAAAGCATATACTCACACTGTTTGTTTATAATATAGCAGCACATTATGTATTGGATTTCAATCTGAAGTAATGATTCTTATCTCTTGGTTGGTGGTGTAACGGGCATGCACACACACACACACACACACACACACACACACACACACACACACACACACACACACACACACACACACACACACACTGGTCCTAATGCCTTTACTGTCTATAGTCATTCTTCAACACTTGCTGGCCAGGGAGCTCAGTGGATTGATCTGCAGTGAATGGATCACTACAACTATCAGTACAATGTAGGGCTTATTAAGAAGCAGGACCTTTAGAGAACTCTGACTGGAAATTCCATATGGATTTGTCCATCAGTACAAATAATTAGGTAAAATAAAGTCATGTAGTTCAGGATGAGAGAAAACAATAGCTGAACTACAGATGAGGAATTAGAATGATCAACTACTGACATTGAATGGACTAATTTGGTGGAAAAGCATCTGATAACTACATAGAATGAAATAGAGGTAAAGTGTGTGCATTAATTACAGTGCAGTGCAGTGTACTGCCATCTCATAACAGGACAGCTTGTGCCTTCCTCTTGACTTGGTCAGTGCACTTTTATCAATCTAATGTGTACTCCACCTCAAAGGCTTATTGAAATAGATCATACATTACAATAGTGCCTCAGAATACGAAGCTGTATTTATGATTTGTAGTGGCTGTAATTAAATATGTCTGCAAAATAAACAGATTCAAACTTTGGTTGCAAGTAACCAAATCACTACTAAGCCATTGTAGTTTCTTGAGAGGCATTATCATCATAAAAAGACTGGATTGACATTGCTAGTGAGAAAGGCCAAACAATGGCAGCAAATGGCAAGGTACTAGGATCATTTTAAGGGGTGGTTGATAAGTTCATGGGCTAAGGTCAAAGGAAATGACTTGTGCAACTCTTGTTACATGCAAATTTAATGAGCTTCTGTTTGTGTGATTATGTAGAAAGTTTAAGGTTAATAACTTTCATGGTATTTCTTTTTGGGTAATTGAAAATGCAAGTCAGCATTGTCAAATTTGACATCATCGGCCTTCATGGAGTCATTTGCTACCTCAGTTTCAGGGGCCAAACACCCAAGGAGGTTCATAGGGACATGGAGGCATTTCTAGTGGTGGGTGCCTCTTTGTACACAGCATTGTGGAGATGTGAGCTGCTGAATTTAAACGTGGCAGATAGAGTCTGAAAGATGACCCCAATCCTGGAGGTCAGTCACTATCACCACAAAGAAGACCATTGACAAGATCCATGACATAATTTTCATAAAATATATGACCAACACAGCGATACATTGCCACAGAGTTTGTGTTCATGCAGTTTTTCACAATGAACTCCAGTTGACCGAAGTGTCAGCTTGCTGGGTACCAAACTCTTAGAAGTGGATTCTGCGCAACATGTGTACGGACAATCTTATCATATTAAGGTGGAACCAAGAGATTTCTCTAGAAATTTGTAAGTACAGTACGTGTGAGACTTGATCTATTACAGGGACCTGTTATGCCATATAAAAGCTCAAGCGAGAGTCCATAGTGGTGATGGCTGCCATCCAGAAATGTGGGTTTAAACTAAACCAACACGTGCCCTATTCACCTGGTTTGGCACCCTTATACACTTGAAGAAGGACCTAGTGGTTGCCATTTTGACAAGTTCTGACATCCAAGATGCTGATTTCTACTAAGAGAGATCATATGCTCCACGACCTGTTGACTAAGTGTGTAAATGTAGTGGGGAAACTATGTAAAAAAAATTAGCATGCCAAAAAAAAAAAGTGTGTAAATTTTACTACTTTCATTTAAGGCCGTGAACTTATCAATCACCCCTCCATAAGGCTGAGGTGCAGCTTATATTCTGACTGCTAATCATTTATTATTTTTTTAGTTTGCTCTGTGTGAAATGTTTGTTGCATACTATCTATCTAATTTCTGTGTGCTTCCTGTTAGTGGTCTGGCCAGTAAACCACAATCCTACCTTTTGAAATAATGTAACTGTATTTTCTTACCCATCTGTCATTTTTGAATTTTTCCTCCTCCACTACCAAGATAGATTATAGTGTCCTCTTGTGTGCATTAATTAGAAAAACTTTCCTCAGCTGTTTTTTTTTCAGTATGAATCATCAAAGCAACCAACAATAGAAATGTGAAATGTTTTTGACATTACCTGCTCTCTCAGTCACAGCAAAGGAAATGATTCCACAAGGTGCTTCCAAAATTAAATAATGTCCATAGTAAAATTTAATGGAAAAATATCCATATGCTAGCTTTACACCCAATCTGTAAATTAACATTTCACTTAAAGGTCATAACCAAAGGTAAAGGTATAGCGTCCGTCATGTCTTTCATAATCCAAACCCAGCTAATCCCCATCTTGTCAACTTTTTTAAAAATTACAACTAAAATGAATCACAAGCAGATTGAATCTTTGGCATCCTTAACACCAGGGTTGTTCCCTGTCACCAAACCTAACATAAATGTACACTGAAATCCTCTGAAAAAATGCTCTCTTTGTTGGAACTGAAGTAGAATTCTTGTGGTTTTAAAGTCAATTATACATTTATTTTTGTTAAATACATGTCCTGTGAGTGGCTTACCAAGACTCAAATCTCATCGGCCACCTCAAATGCCTCCCAATTACCCTCAAGCATGATTGAGTGTTATTGAATGTGCATTGTTTTCTTTTGTGTGAAGCCCACTTTTAGAGGTATACCCATAATTTATTTTTGAGTACTGAAAGAATAAACTATAAAAGCTTTACATTGTATTTGTTTGGTACCACTCTTCTGTGTTGTGATCGAAAGAAACCATTTATGTTTCAATTACAAATGTTATCACAGATTTGTGAGAAACTGTTAGCTAATTTTTGTTAGTAATTACAGTACATATGAGAAATGGTAAAGTAATACTGTTCTGACTTTGGTGTACAAACACATACTTTCCTGATTAAATCTGCCCCACTTGCCAAAAAAATTCTAGAAAAAGTCCGCTCCTCTCCTTAATCCAAGTTCAAGAACTTTAAACTAATGATGCCTAAGAGAATAAAAATGAGAAGAGGTTGATACCATAAAAGGTTCTGCCTGGTGATATTCTTGTTCAGCTCATTACTTCACAAGCTCTTCGAGATGTGACACTAACCAACTCTGCCCACACCCTTTATAATAAGTAGTCAAACTGTTGTGTACAATATTTTCATAAATATATGTTACTTGTTTGCTCTCAGCCTTAAAAAGGAGGTAGGCAGTTTTCTGTTGGCCATCTCATTACTTACAAGAAAAAAAATCATTACACTCAGTATTTTGTGTTTTTTGTTACATCACTAAAAATGTCCTGCAGAACAGTTACATCTTCCCTGGATTGTAAAAACAAGATAACACTGTGAAATATAACTTTAAACTCTATTTTCATTTAAAAGTAGAGTTATGAGCAAATGGGTTTGGGAAGCTAAGCTCAGCTTCTTTTTTGAAATCCTCAGAATATTAAAAATTACTGTGGAGGATCGGGATTAATAATTAGAATCTGAAAAAGTCCACCAAACGTGTCTTGAATTGTTTGCAGCAGTTATTTAAAACGTATTCTGTTAACAAAGAGTCATAGATTATTGCACAAAATTTAGTCAAAACCAAAGACTGCTGTTGTAAAGGGAATTACATTACATTTAAATTTGGACCCATGGGTCCCTTTGAAAATAAAGTAAATTATGACGATCCAAAGGGTAGTTTCAGAATATAATTAATTGAACAAAGTTATTAGTTAAGTGAAGTACAGACCATTCATTCCAGCATCACATATATTCTTACACAAATAAATTTGACCTAAACTTGAATTGTTTAATCATCCAAATTAGGTGTGAAAACTGAAAAAATCATTTGTCGCATCATTTGCTTAAGGTTGACGAAACATATTATACTGATTGCGCATTCTTGCAGTAGAAACAGGCGGTAAACTTATTCTGTAACTGAATTTCTAAACATCATAAAAACATAGAAACCAATCTTCACTCTTTAATATGCATTAAACTAAGATGTCTTGTCGTATTTTTTCGTAGCACAAAATTAATGAAGATAACTTTTGACACGTATTATTCATAGCCATTTGATTGAATTGCGTTATTGTATTCAGGGGGATTAATTGTACAGAATGATATTCAACCTCTATTAAACGTTGACTGGAAGAGTTTTGAAGGTGCTCACACCTGCTTAAGAGCTCCGGGAGCAGACCATAGTAATAAGGAGGGGAGCGTATGAGCAGAGACACCATCAGATTGGGTTATTCAAGGGCAGCTGGTGACTGCGTTATCACTACATCCCAAACAATTTTTTTACTAAAATTATTTTAATTTAAAATTTGTAGCTGGTGTTGTTTTTGTAGCCTAAATATTATTTTAACTTTCCAACTTTTAACTTGCCTTGCTGTCCATAACTGCAGTGGGAATCAATAAAAAAACAGCTATATGCACCAGTCAGGCTTTATCTCCATATCTCTCACGATAGTTAAAATATGATTTGGAATATTTCCGAAACTGCGGCCGCCAGTGCTCAATCGGACATGTCTGTGCATGTGTAAGCATATTAGCCTTACTTTATCCTCATTTTCATATTTGGTTTAATTCTCATTTTACATAAAAATGTTGAAAGAAGGGGACTGAGACTGATCTGACCACCAAAATACTGTTTGGCGAATATGACATTTTGGGGGTACAGGCCTATTTGCCTTCCAAATCAACCGCAGATCTGTCCTTAAGTTTACACACGACGATATGTGGGCCTACGAAGGATTTAAGCATAATGGTTTTGTTGTTCCTCAGGTTGGTCCTGAACTGTGACAGTTAACCATTTTCATAAGAATAGGAAAGATAATTATGAAGCTCAAAATGCATTTCGGACCATGTATGCTGTAGCCTGTCTGCTCCAATATGTTCTGCATGTAGTTTGTTGAAGAAGAATAAAAAGGAATATGTTCTTATTATAAGGAAACAATCGCCACCACAAACCAAAGCATATGGCTATATGTGCCCGTATTCTTAAGGTTTCTGAGGATATTATATCGCTATTTTTTTTTAACTTCTGCCCTTACTTGCCACACAAGAGTGTTGCACGGAGCCTCTGTTAAAGACAAACCAACATTACGAGTGTGTTTGAATTAAATGTGTTCTTTTTCAATCCGGAAAGGGCGTGAATGTTCAATGTGCACGAAATTCCGAGAAACATCTCAGGTTCCTCTTGATTTGAACAGCTAAAATATGAGGATTTAAGGGGATCTTTTTAAATCCCGAATTCATCCAGCCCTTTTTTTCTTCTCTTGTATATCACAATCACGTAGCAGCCGGCCCGTTTTGCAGCTGCATATAGCTGTCTCCGGTGCACCGTAAATAAGGTTGATAAAGATGCCGACGAAAACGACTTTCACGCGTCCCCCGATTGATTTAACGTGACCCCCGTTTCCAAATGATATTGGAAGCCTATTTAAACAGATGAAGGCTTAAATTGTCTTGCTTGTATGCGCATTAATCTCCCATTCATCATCATTACTGTGTGATTGGTCCGTCCACGCCTCCGCCAGCCCCTTGCGTTACGACAAGGGCCTGTAAATTAGGATGTAATCCAATTTAAACAGCAGTTGCAGCAGCCACAGATCCATTTGGTGTGTGTGTGCGTGTTTTTTTTTTTCCCTTGAATTTGCTGCCCGTGGACAGCTGCACTGCACCGCCCCTATCAAAATGCTTTGTGCTAGTTGTGGGAGCTGGGGAGCTCTGAGCCAATTCGCACAAATAGGATCGTATGAGGCTGATGTAATTGGTGTGATGTGCGCAATCTTTGAGCCCATCATATCTTGAAGCTCAGTCATATACAATCTTTCAGCGATTAAATGGCATGTTGATGCTGGATTAGGCCGCCGAGGCTGCAGCCATATAGTTTATGCAGTGAAAAGAGATGGAGATCCATATGCCTGGCTGGGTAAATGTGGTTGTAATTTGCCTCACTTAAATGTGTCATTCTGGCACAGTGTGACGCTGGTTTAGAAGATGATAGTGCTGCCGCTCCTGTGTAACCAAATGAAAATCAGCTCCAAGCTTCCCAGACTGTTAAAAATAATCCGCTATGAAACCAGAATTTTGGATAGACTGCGTCTTTTGAATATTCAGTAAGCCTGGCCCGTTCGTCTTTACTTTATTGTACGATTTTATTATGCACAAACCAAAGCCATTTTCCTGCATGACCCGTGTCCCTATCAGGCTTAAAGACACCGGCTGATAGTTTACATAAATCTGCCTTGTGGTTTCGCCCCGACCCGGGCGGCTTAAACGGTGTATTATTCCAAACATATGCATTTTAATCAGCTCGGTCACACTTACAAGAACTCCAGTTAATAAGGCCATCAATCAAACGAGTGTGCAGGAGGCATGGGGGGAGAGTGAGCGCTCATCAGTGCGATGTGTGTGTGGATGCAGTTCAGTCTGATTAAGATGAACCTTTACCTCCAAAAGCATCAGAGGAGGCTGAAAACCCGAGGACTTTAGAAGAGATTGTTGGTGCTTGGTTTTTCATTTCATCTTTTGGAAATAAAAGAATTAAATAATTTGAATTAATGTGCTTTGCTGATAAGTCTATTCTTGTACAAAAGGCTTGTATAGCCTTCTTGTGTGTGTGTATATATTTATATATACATTAGACTTGAAAAAAAAGCAATCTTGGTTGTTATGTTTGCAACACTGACAGTTTGGCTGAGTTTTTTGCTAGGTGGACAAACAGCTTATCCGAAATGCCAGCAATTCCTGCCCACATTACTGCAAAACCTCTTGTCTTTTCCAGGTTACGACGTGAAAAAAATACAAAAAAAAATCTGAATCTCTGCATCTCGCCAATCCTATTACACTCAAAATAGAAAACTCTTTGGTCAAACGCGGCCAATTAAGATCCCGCTGATTGGTGTCAGGCCTCTCTGAAATCATCGATCTCTTTGCATTTCCAATATCTTCAGACAACTAATTCTGTCGTGTCTATTAAGTGGTCAGAGAGAAAATATGAGGGCCGTTAGCGGAGCCCGGGGACCACTTAACTGTCACGGTCAATCTTGCGGTCCCATCAGGAGATCTGGGGGCACAGTCGTGTTTTTGACAGCGATCACTTGAGAAAGAAATTAGTGTTATTATTGGAGGGGTAACGGGTTGTGGGGTGGTAAGGAGACCAATTGCAAGCAATGAAAATTCTCAACAGTCCACAAAGAATTAAAATGACCTGCCTGCAGGAGGAATAAACTTGTTTGAATCTGATTTTACTCTTGTCTTATGAAATAAACGTAATTATTGAATGCATTCCCTTTACTTTTGTTTACATTCGACTCTTGGCAATTTAAAAAAAAAACCATAATGAATGTGTTTTGGAAGACACACACTCCATTGCCACATTGATTCTTCGACAGTGTTTATTGCAAATTAGACGTTGAGAACAACTCAGCCAATAAAAATAAAAATAAAAATAAACAAAAACAACATATTCAGTCAATTTTTAGTCCACTTTCTCAATAAAATATTTCTAGACTGGTGCCACTGGAGAAGTGCAAAGCGAGAAAAATATTTTAAAATAGACCTTAGGCATACTGTATTAATCACATTTTCATCAGACTGAAGAACTGTCTCTCATATCGTTAAGGGAGAAAACTGAAGAGTGTTTGATGGCCTTAAAATTACTCGCCTTTTTTTTTTCATTGTGATTGTCCTCCCTCTTGTCTATCTCCATCCACTCCTGGGTGGGGGGGGCGGGGGGGGGGGGGCGGGTCGGCGGGGCGGGGGGGGGGGGGGGGGGGCGGGGGGGGGGGCGGGGGGGGGGGGGGGGGGCGGGGGCGCGGGGGGGGGGGGCGGACGCGGAGAGACAGGGGG
>JAQMCX010000019.1:5338249-5355645 GCA_029814765.1 Acanthurus leucopareius | reverse complement strand
CCGTCTTTTTGGCGGGAGAGTGTGTGCGTCGCTCGTGTGTTGTGTGTGTGTGTGTGTGTGTGTGTGTGTGTGTGTGTGTGTGTGTGTGTGTGTGTGTGTAAGTGTGTGCGTAAATTGTACTATGGGGTGTCTAATGTCTGGACTGACCACATGTGCGCGGCGGCGGCGGCGGCCACCCTGAGGGCGGAGGATTGTTGTGACTGCAGGACTGTGGCATGAAAGAATAAAAGAATCAAACAAGGATAAATCGAAAAATTCCTGAATTTCAACACTTCACTGCAGCACATACTAAACCTTAAGACCTTTTATGATGGCTGCAATACCTATAGATGATGTAAAAATGTAACTTTACAACAACAGCGTATGGAACGGTTAATGATTAACGCTTTTGTGTTTATTTTGGAACTTGATTTGCCTACATTGAAGAAAACGCCACAGGGCAGTGCGCAACAGGCTAGGCCTTGTACTGTTACTCCATGACTAACAGTTGTTGCGGCATGTTGATGCTGAATAATTTCATTACTTAACCTTTTTGTTCAATAACGTCAGGACTCATCCTCGCTACTGTGAACATGTTTTGAATCAAATTATATTGTAGCTGAAATCTGTCGCCAAATCAAGACGGCAATGCAAAGATTTAAGTTTAGTGTATAAAGAAATTTGCATATTTCGTTATGACGCTTGATTTAAATAAGTAGAGAACTGATACTTATAAAGTTCTTATCTTAAATAAAAAGAAGTTTATAACAACTGTTTGCAATGCAAAGGAAACAAGGAATATATTTCGTTTTGTGCCCAAAACAGAACTCCTTTGTGTTTTCTGATCTAGTATTTTCGCATGAGTAACACTAGCCTGGTTTGAAAATTGATAGAGAAATTGGTATGTGTGTAATGACTGTAATTTTAAAGACCTTGTATTAAATGGTTCCAAATTTTAATCAAACACACTTTATAATATTATATTGTTAATTTCTTGTATTCAGAATAAAATGGACACATTCCATCCTTCAAATGACATTGCATAATCGCGTAAAATAAATGATACAGTCCCACGTATTTCCACTATATTCAGCAGATATAGCACCTTATTTAGAAAAATCCTTTAGTCGGATTACATTTCAGCAATTTTGTTGGTACAGCACACATCACCACTCCGTCTTGGTTGTTGTAAAGTAAAACAACCATTGTGCATCATTGTTTGCTCTGTTCAGGAGTTCTCTTTTCTAAGTTCCATAATATTGTTTTTTTTTCTTTTTTGTGTGTGCCAGCAGGCTTTCAAAGCGCAGACACAAATTCGAAACTAATAAACACTTTAACAGTCTTCAAAGTTAATAATTTTAGTGTTTAAAGTAGCGTAGTGTGCAATATATAGGATATTTGGTATTTTTTTTAATTCACTGCATACTTCAAAACGATATGACACGTTCTTTAGATCAATTATGTGCTGGGATTTTCTGCGTTGAAGTTTAGCTTTTGATACAGGAGGAGGTGAGACCAAAGAACCCTTTTTCGATAATTAACATACACATAATGCGTCTATGGCTGGAAACCAGACGTCTGCATTGGTGTTTTACGCATTTGAGTGGCAGCTTCTGTTTTGTTTCCTTTTATTCTCCAACAGCAGGCAACACAGTAGCCTACGAATGAAAAAGTCAGTAAGGCCAAAACGCTGGATTTGAAACTCTGGTAACAAATCCAGTGAAAGCTCCATCAGGTCCGTTTCCTCCAACACAGAATAGACAGAGAGCCGGTCGTAAACACAAACCAGCAGTCCAGACACACACGCACACACATGCACACACACGCACACACACAGACACACGGACACACATACTCATACACATACACACGACACGTCTACCCCGTCCCCTCTTCTCAGAGATCAATATCACTTTCACACATATCTGCAAAAAACACCTCAAAAAAATCTCCAAATAAAAACAGCACCATTCCTTTTATATTTCCAACGATGGGATACAAAAGTACGCACCACCCAAGTAAAGCGGGTACAGACTAGTTGATGAGAATAAGCGGTGGAGAAAACAAAATGATAGTAAAAGTTAATGTCCTCCAATAGCTTTCATTGGGACAGGAATTCTCACCCCTCTTCCGCTCTTTTCAAGAGCTCAGACGGTTCCTTTAAAGCCTGAATAGCCCGACAGGCTGGATGGCTAGACAGCAACTTTCAACTTGACCTTGGCCTCCAGCCGCGTCTACCTCCTATGTAAAAACAGGAACGCACTGCCAGGTCCAGAGCTGTTTTCTGCCTTTGCGAATTATAAGCACGCCAGAATTGTAGTGTCTAAAATATTTACTTAAAAACATACGTTACATTCAAATTTTATTTGTTATTTTCTAAAACTGGTATGGAGATATTTTTCAGAGGGCTCTGCCTCTGACTTTGTTAATTTAAATGTTAAATGTTTGAATTACGTAAAATATGTCGACTCATTCATGTCTGAAGCGTTTTTACACCCACACTGGATGCGCCGTTTGATACGGAGTACGGATTGGAAAGTATGACATACTATATAGTTAATGTATGCATTAGCAGGTGACAGGAGTACATATTAGTCCTTGTGTACCACGTGGAACAATTTAATACAGTAAACTAACGTAATTTAATAATTAATGTGAATCTCCTTCAGTAATTTGTTGTTTAATCGAACCCACTCTACAGCGAAGAAGACAAAGGCTGAGCAGTGTGCGTACGTAAAGGCCGTAAGGTAGAATGTAGATGATTGAGTCATAGCTTTTTTTTTTGCAAAATTACTGGACATTTTTTAGTGATGGAGCATTATTTGAACCTTTAACATAAGAATGAGAAAAGGAAACAATATTAGCCAGTTCAAGCATTTTTAAATTCTAAAATATAACTTTAATTGAATCATACGTTTGCAGCTCTTATGTGTATCTTTTTAAAAAGGCAAATCATCCATCAGAATTAAGCAAATGCAACAACAAGTGAAATCCCTTCATATGTACGGTCACCTTACTTCGCCGCATTTTTCTCCATTTAATTATCTGTACTGGGTGATGTTTACCGTCCTCTTTGCATATCCCGGTCACGTGATCCCATCTTGGCCAATGACGGTGCAACCTCGGCGCTCTTGTGCGCGTCAGAGTGGCAATACTCTCTGGGAACCAGTATCTCCTTTTTTCAGTCTCTGCGCTTTTTAAAAAAGAGACACAAGCTTCAATGTTGGATGCCGTGCTATGACAACGTCACTGCTCCTCCGTCCTCGCTGGGTCGACCCGTCGGTGATGTTCCTCTACGACAACGTTGGCGGTTCCGATGAAGTGAGCAAGAATATGGAGGGTTTTGGTGGCAACTATGCTGCGAACCAGTGTAGGAATCTGATGGCGCACCCCGCGTCCCTGGCACCAAGCACGGCTTACTCGTCCAGTGACGTGCCCACCTCCGGCATGGGAGAGCCAGTGAAACAGTGCAGCCCTTGCTCTGCAGCTCAGAATTCATCCAGCGCTTCCTTGCCATATGGGTACTTCGGTAGCGGCTATTATCCTTGTAGAATGTCGCATCACAGCAGCATAAAGTCGTGTGGAGCGCAGCCTCCCTCCGCGTATGGAGAGAAATACATGGACACGTCCGCTTCGGGCGACGACTTCACCTCGCGGGCAAAGGAATTCGCCTTTTATCCGACCTACCCTTCAGGCCCATACCAACCTGTCCCCAGTTACCTGGACGTTCCTGTTGTGCCAACAATCAGTGCGCCGTCAGAGGCCAGACACGAGTCCCTTCTGCCTATGGAGAGCTACCAACCGTGGACTCTCGCCACCAACGGCTGGAACGGCCAGGTTTACTGCGCAAAAGAGCAGCCCCAGCCTGGACACATGTGGAAGACCTCCATACCAGGTAGGCTACTTCCCTCACAGTACAGCCTTTACAGGACAGAGTTATTTGACATGTTAGTGTGTTACAGCAAGTAGGATGCACATTGTGTAGAATTGGGAGTGTATTAAATATCAGTCGCTGTGTCAACCTGCAGAATAAACAGCACAACATTATGGTGATTTGGTTTCAACAAAATGACTGAAAAATGGTAAGGCATTTGAAAATGGGATATTAATTTGAAATGAGTGAAAACAAAATAAACGTTGAGATTATTTCTCAAATTTCTTTTCTAAAAAAACGTTGCAGGATTTTTTTTTAATTTATCACCTTTCATAATCACGGAGTAGTCATTAATTTTTTTTTTGTGTTTTATATATGTATACACATTTTTTCCACTCTGAAACACTTGAATTATTTGGTTTTATCTGAAAGCAAATGATAAAGTGTTGCTCAGTTTAAAACCTATTTTCATTTATTAGAAGTAAAAGAGCATTCTGGGAGTGAATGTTGGGCTAAACCCACTTGTTGAGAAGCAGCTTATGACAGCTTTCTCTTGTCTTTCTTCTTCCCAGACGCGGTGTCCCACGCCGGAGGAGACTCTGGCTCTTATCGACGCGGAAGAAAGAAGCGCGTGCCATACACCAAGGTACAACTGAAGGAACTCGAGCGCGAGTACGCCGCCAATAAATTTATCACGAAGGACAAAAGGAGGAGGATATCTGCCCAGACCAATCTGTCCGAGAGACAGGTCACAATATGGTTTCAGAACAGACGCGTAAAGGAGAAGAAAGTTGTAAACAAATTAAAGACCATCAGCTAGTTTTTGATTACGGACAATATCTGTGGGAGATAATCTACCAGGCACACACACATTCTTACATAGACACACAGACACACACCAACCTACACACACACACACACACACACACACACGCCCGCGCGCACACACAGACATTTGAACTCGTGGATTGGAACAGCAAAGCTCCCCTCTGACTGAACATGATTTATTTGATTTCCCGGAGCTTCTGGAACAAAATTTCTGAGGCCTATGAATGCTGGACCCTCGATTTCCCACTACTTTTTAAAAAAATATATATATTGTTTAAGGACTCAAGTGGGGGAAAAGCTGTATAGCTGCATTATGTGTGACTTTATTCCTTTTGGCCGTTTCACTCTCAACACAGGAAAACTGACACCAGTTCAAAAAGGTGTGCGCCACCGAGCTACACCTTTATCTGCAACTGTAAAGAGAGTGATATATGCGAAGATTCACAGGAAGTGACGGTGTAACGGATTTGAACCTTGGGAATGTTAAATATTAATCTCTGCTGGTTTCTTTTTCAAAACCTACTCACATGTTTAGCTTGTATGAAGTTTAGTCCTATCATATGAATCCGTGCTCTCATTCATATTCAATCCGTGGTGCAATTCCTTTTATTATAATGCTTAGATAATCGTTCGGGATATGTGTTCATATCAATCATAGCTTTTATAATGTGTGCGTATTAATGTGGTTGTATATAAAGTAAAGTCCGGCATGATGTCCAGGTTATTTGTGTGTGAGTCCAGTATGTCGGTATTTAAGTCCGTCCAAAATAAAATATGGACTTGGTGGAATTTAATCCAAGTAATTATAACGATATGTTCATAGCTCAGTTCATATATTTGTATTCAGCCACTTTATCTTTTATTCGCTCATTATTTTCACACTTTAAAATACATTTAATAAGGCCCACTCTCGTTGCATTTGACAACTGAGCTTTCGATAGCGAAGGTATCGTGGATGCTCTGCTGTTTTTGTAACAGTCCCTTCTTCTGGAAAAACTACAAACAAATTTAAACTCTAACAAGAAATTTCCAGTAGGCTATAAGCAGTGTTTATCAGAGTTCTTTTTTGCTTCTGTGAAAGCAGAAACAAGTTGGTTGAGGCCGGTGTGTTTTAATATATGGGTTGACATCGCCATCTAGCGAACATTTTGTGATGCGTACTCAAGTGGGTCAGTGCAATCACAAAATTTTAAGGGCCTACTGAATATTATTAATAACCACACACACCACCATCAACACCACCGCCCCACCAACAACATAAACAACAACGACCTTAATTAAAATTATAAGAATAAATAAAACAAAATAATAATAATGATAATAATAATAATAACAATAATACTTCTATTGCTAATATTTTGCATTTAACTTCGAGCAGACAGTCAGAAAAAATCCTTTATTTTAATAAAAAATAATAACAAAGCGACACAGATTATCATCCTTATTCATTGTTGTTTGTATTTGTACAATTTAATGCTATCGCGTAAATATAAAAATGATTAAAAGGACATTTAATCTTTGCAGTAAACGCGTGTATTGTTTTCTCAAAATGTATTTCTTAGTGCTTTTTAAAATGTATTTTTTACTGTTTTAAAAATGAAATCCATGCTCTTTACGTAAATTTCAAACGCCAGGCAACTAAAAAGATGATTTTATATTGCGCTTTCAGAAATATTGCTATTTTTCACGTTGAACGTTTCTCTGAAACTATTAATAAATTGTATCGTGATAAAAGAAAAGACATTAATTTTGACAAATTGAATAACTAAATGTTAATTTGCCTATTTCACTATAGACGACTCAAAGGACACAGGCTGCTTTGTATGTAGGTCTATTTTATATAAATTAAAGCACTATGCGTTTGTCTCTTTGCCTAAATGCTTTAATAGGCTTTGTTAAGGCCCATAGCAAAAAATTAAAATCTCAAAAGACATTACTTTTATCTTTTAGATTTCTGTAGGCTTTCTGTGATTACTAGATTAAAAAGACGCAAAACAAATCCATGGCAAATTACTTGGTCAATTTTTTTTCAAATTGCTAGATAGTAATTAAATATCGACCAAGTACTTGTCAAGAGGATGCACGAAACGTTCTGACTGAAAATGTGTCCTCTTTTAAACAGTGAAATGTTGGCGCTATAGACTTACAAATATGAACTTAACAACGGTTTCAAATGAGGATTTTTTTGTGAATTAAGTGAACTCTTCGTTGACCGGTTTTGTGGTGTTGAATTTAAATAGTACTTGTACAGACGTGTTCAATCCTTCCCAGTCTCGTCGTTCATTGTTCAGTGTCGATATTAATGTGGTAACGCTGAAGTTTAAATTATCGTTCTAAAAGATTAATTCTTCAATGACGAAGTGCAGTTATTAACAAAGCTGCAGCCAAAAAGCCAACATCTTAGTTTGGCTGCACTAATTATTGTATGATTCTGTCTAAGGGCCTATACTGGCAGTCAAATGTCAGGCGTGAAACCAAATCCCTCCTTATTCACAGCTCCTGCTCCTTAAGCAGCTTTTCCACCTGTTAGACTGATTTACGTCCTGATATAATTGTTTTTAGCCGTCTTTGTGACACGTTACGACGTCTTCTCTCAGTACTTTAGAAAACGTCGGCTTACTGTAGTTTATTGTTGTACATACGTTTGAGCTGTATGTTCTCTTTGTAAACTTCTCCTAATAATTTAAGTTTTTCATAGGTTTGTAGTTTTTACACTCACATATAGGAAACATAAACGTGACTGCTTTTTTCACAAAGATACATTAATAATAGATAAAATATCATCTCTTAATAGGCCTAAATAATTTTGACATTTTACATTCAATTATTATTATTATTATTATTATTATTATTATTATTATTATTATTATTATAAGAAGTAGTAGTAGTAGTAGAAAGCGTATCATTATAAGTTTAGTAGTGATAACCACTGGTAGGGACTATTTTGTTTGTTTATGTTTATAATTTTTTATTTAATATTTTGTTTTAATTCATCGGACTTAGTCTAGACGTTATAGGTCTATCTCTTTAGAATGGGTAGGTTATTTTCAGCAGTTCAAAGCTCACTTCTAATTGCCTATAAACTTAAAATGAGAGTTGCATTTGGGTTACTATTCATAAACAAATAGGCTTCTATTTGTTTGACAGTTTTCTTAAACCCGCAAATATTCAGTAACAGAGATTTTTATTTTTTTATTATTTAGGCTGCACGTCCAACAAAAGGCTGGATTGTGGAGTATTTTTAAAAAGTGACCGGTCTTATAATTTGTGCTCATGACTTTCACATGTTCAGCAGACTGATTTAGAGAAATACCACAGAAATGTGTGGCAGTCGCCTATACGTGCGCGAGCACGGATTGCAGGGTTGCCATGCTCCTACGTTTCTGACTTAACCACGGCAAGGCGCGCACGGGTTGAAAAAAAAAAGCCCAAAGATGGGACAAAAGTGCGATGTCTCACTGCTGAGTGCATTCTGTACTCCAAAAATACAAAAGAGCGGAGAAGTGAAGCTTTCAAGCGGAAGTTTACTGCAGTGACGTAAAAAGTGGGAAGCTCATTAGCTGAGAAGGGGCTCAGGGCAGTTTTTATTGGCTTGCCTAAAACCAAAACAAGCCTACAAGTCCCTCCTCTAACTTGACACATAGCGTGACTCACCAAAGCTCTCAGCACAATGCTCCGCCTTCCCCTCTCTCCCCCTGTACGAGATACCTTCGATGGGACAGCCCATCGGCTGTGGCAGGAAACATAGGAGAAAGTTGAGTTCTGCTGCCACACTAAGGCAAAAGAGTGAATTACAGCTCTTTCAGTGGGTTACTCAAAAAGGGTCCAGTTGGTCAATTTTTCCTTTGAAAAGCTATACATGGAGTTCCATGCGTCATTTACCTATTTCACAAATTACACAAATTACAGATATTCACTAATAAGTGAACAAAGTTAAAGCATCACAATTATTGTAGTCTATACAACACCTATTGTATATTTTGTGCCATTTTACAATTCCATTCTACTCAATTTTTGTTATTCAACAACGAAAATGACCTCCCTAAAGACAAAACAACAAAGAACAGTCGTGGTTTCTTTATACCATATTAATGGAAAAATATTTTGCATTCTCAGAGACACCGTTTAATCAAGGAAGAAACTTTGATAATAATGTGTTATCTTGTAAGATTTTCGATCAGTAAATATATCTAACAGACGACATAACCAATAAGCACCCTGTCTGTCCCTCGCCTGCCTGTCAGACATATATCTGAACACAGACAGGACCAGAGTCAAGCATTGCTCTTTACATTGACCTTCGCTGTCCCACTGCGTAATGGAGGAGAGGCCTGCAACATTTAGTCAATCAACTATATAGCTATGGTTAAACTTGAAAGCATGGGTTTCGAGGGTAATCTCAAAATACATCACATTTACCAGGGCAAGCATAGGCTTATCAAAGACCGTGACAGCGGTCAAATAGAAGCACTTGACCGAGATTATGTGAAAACCTCCTCTTTGTCCCAGTCGGCGAATGTTTCCTCCAGCGAAAGGATTTCCCCTGTCCTGATCTTTGTGATCTGACTTTGATTTGATATACAAATGTCAAAATTCCCTATATTCATTTATGAGGATTGAATAAGTTAGCGTTTTTATAAGGATTCACAGTGAGTGCGAATGCGTCATAGATTAGCCTACAGTTTCTGTTTGCTTCGCATCGCTTTTGTTTCCCTAAACACAGTTAAGCCCCCAACATAAAAACACATATTTAATATTAAGCAGTCGAAGAAAAAGCATAAAGTATAAGATAGTCTAGGGCCAGATGTGTGCAGCAGATCTTTGGTAAATAGCTCATACTAAAGTATGCTATAGCGTGAAAATGTGATTCCCTATCGAAACGGCAAAGATAGAGGTTTTGAAATCTTAGTTTCTTAAAAAAAAAGCATAAACCGCCGTGAGATGCTTCACATATCCTGCGCACTATAGTTAATCCAAAATAAATGCATGTAAGCGCTATAAGGGGCAGTATGTTCACCGGATTTGAATTTTTTGTTTTTTGTGGAATAAATGATTGATTGAATCATGAGATTTGCCAGAGGCCGTTGTATTATGAAGATTGTATGACATCCTTAAGGTCCTGTATTCACTGAGATCCGTCAATAATGTTATAAAATTGACCGTAAGATTCGTTAATCAGTTATTGAGCTTGAATGGAAAAATGCAAGACAAAAGGGGTAAAAACCTAAAGTATAGTGAGGAATGAATTGAGCGGCCACGTTAACTTTAAAGATTTTCTAAAAATCGAATGAAACTGTTTAATATGCATCAGAATGTAGAGTATTCGCTCTTAAATACGCATATACTTTGTCTATATGACCTTAACCGGCATTTTTTTATTTGAAGTGCGAATGATGCCATCTAAATTTTAAAATTTCTTACCAAAATAAAATGAAAGTTTTGCGTTGGTTTTAATAAAAACAGTTTCCAAATGCCACGTTAGGATCTACGGTTATTGAATATTGCTAAATGTTATTTCTATCTGATCATGGGAACTTAAATCTAAAGTCAAATGCGAAAGAGATGCTGAACAAATATCGCCAGTATATGATGAAATGATGCTATTAAGGTTTTTTTTATTTTGTTGTATTTCTTGAATCAAAGAGGAGCACGCTTAATAATACAGGGCTTTGTCGTTCACCAGGCTCAGTTCGATCCCTTTATTTTTTTAATCACTCTTTTGATAATACGCACATAATGCGAATACTGTAAATTAAATTTTAAAATGTGATATCTTGTCGTCCATAAGTGTGATTTTTGTTTTACAATCCTACAAGCTATCAACAGCAAGTGCTCACAAAAGAACTCGTGGCTTCTGACGCAGCACCCTTGTGTGTGCTTTGAGTTCATCGTTTATATAGTGAAAACATTATTATTAGACCTAAATTCCGACTTATTTTGCATTTTGTTATTTGATTTTTTTCCCCTCTGTGAACATTTCATTTATTCCCCCAACTGAAGTCCAGTTTATGTCCATTTGTCCAGGTCCGCCCAAGCTGACGCCTTGTTTCCCAGAATACCCTTTACAGGCTAATCCGGCATTGTGAGTCTTCAGTGGTAAGTCAGAGGTGCTCCCGTTGACCGTGGAGTTGATCCGTTTGCCTGCAATGGACCCTGTGTGGTCTGCCAGGCCCCTCTGTCGTCGCCATCGCTGTCTGCCCACATTTCTGTCACCTGTGGATAAATCAACAGTTGTTCGCTGAATCAGGATCAAATTTACTGATATTTTACCTGCTCGTTCATTTGTAGGCATTGGCGCAAGCTGCAATTGTTTCATTTTTCCGTCTGATGATTTTATAATTCCCCCGAAACTCAGTTCTCTTGTCAGCGACATCATAACGGCTGAGCTAAGACCATGCACCATTCAAGTTCAAACACACTTAAAATATCTAATAATGTGGAAATAGATTAAAGTATGATACTTGATGTTTTGTCTAATATATATATATATATATATATATATATATATAGTTTAGTTGTTTGGCTGTTTTGTTTTATGTAGAGCAGTTTTGTTTTGGCTGTGCGACCACTGACTCAGACGCGCGTTACAAACCTTCATGTTTAGGTAAATTGTATTTTGAGATCTTTGAATAGGCCTACATGTGTTTGTGCATTAAAGTTCTCAGCTGCCACCCGTCTTCTTATTGCATAGTCCAGCTGTAACTTTTCGGCCTCCTGCTCTGCACAGTATACAGTTAAGACGGTATATACATTTCAAGACTAAGAATATAGTCAGTAGATGCTTTGAGCTGCAGGTGTAGAGGTCCATTTTTCTTCCATAAAGGGAAAACAGCAAAACGACCGCTGTACTAAAGCTCCCTGCCTTTTATTTCACTTGAAGACTTAAACTACAGGAGGTTTCCTTGCAATACAGTGAGTGAATGTGCCCATTTAGTCTCATTTACAGCCCACAGGCCTACCTGACGTGGCGTTAAACTGTACCTTTAGATCCTTCCGACACTTGATTGTTTACTTGTTGTCTAGCAAGGTTTTATGGCAGGCGAATTGGGCTCTCTGTGTGTCTCATTCTCTTCCTGACAAAACCCCTGCGCCTCTGCCACTCCAGGATAGAAGATACACTTAATTAGAAAAATAAATATGTTGTGCTAATATGTGCAGTTTAATCTAACTGTACGATTTTAGTGTTTGACTTTATCTAAGTAACGTCAGTCAAGTGCGCATGTGTGTGTATGTGTTTATGTTTGGGTATGTGTTTGTGCGTGCGCGCAAAAACAAAGCGAAAGAATTGGGTTGAGACTGAAGGCCAAGAAAATAGTGTCCTTAAGTGAATGCACTTATTCCATCTCAACACTAAATCTCTATAGTCACTCATGGCCATTTAATATTAAAAGTAAGCGTGTGTACATTTGTCCTTAACGCCTTTATACTTCATTTTTATTCAACAGCTGACATAAATTGAATGTTTTCTTTGCGTTAAGCACATCATATAAGGTTGTAACCAACCCAAATAAAAGATAAAACACTTCTCCCCCATGATATCCAGCCAGTATGAATTATCTTTTTACAGCAGAATTTAGAGTT
Source organism: Acanthurus leucopareius (assembly GCA_029814765.1). Lineage (NCBI taxonomy): Eukaryota > Metazoa > Chordata > Actinopteri > Acanthuriformes > Acanthuridae > Acanthurus > Acanthurus leucopareius. Next base: position 5,343,383 of record JAQMCX010000019.1, on the reverse strand, counting down.
AAACTCAAACCTCAGACAGTGCCAATGGCCGTCTATGATAAACTATTGCGATGGTGAATATCATGTGACTTTTTCTCATCTTAAGAGTTACAGGCTCACATTATCGACCAATCTTGTAACCTAAAGCCTGTGTAAATGCAAAAGCAATTAAAGGAGCTCCATCCGGAGGACAGCGGGCCTTTTGCTTTCTGTGAAGGACCTTCTCCCTCCCCCGAACTTGAAGTCGACCGTACAGACAAAGCTTTGGCTTTGAGAGCTTTTACGCAGCGCCAGACTGCATTTTGATGGCCGAAAACCACAGAAGGATGGTCAGAGGATTAACAGGACAACTTACTTTAATAGAAAACACATTTGGCATTAAATTGACTTTTAATTTTGAACTCGTCTCCATTTTTGTGATTTTTAAAAATATTTTGTTAGTAAAATGGTAAGAGGTTGGCATATTTCTTGCAAACAGAAATTCTTACCTCAGTTGTTTACAGACATTGTACGTTTCTGTGTCATTGAACGTCCTCAGCTGCTGACTTTGAATCCGTGTAGGTGGCGACTTCTCATCACGCTTGGCCAGTTTTCTGGTGTCTGTCTGGCCTGGGAGAAAAAAAAGCAGCAGAATACTATGGCAGCTATAAAAAAGCAGGTCTGCGCAGAGCTGGCTTTGGTTTTCCTGTGCATCCTGTGCTCAATTACAGCTTAAAAGCTTCAGCACAACTCGTAGAATTTGTCTGGATTGACTGAGAGGCGGAGCGTGTGGTCGCAAGGACACTGTTGTTTGTGCCCCTGCAATTTATCCAAATAAAATGGGTCGGTGGATGGCTCAGACTGTGTGAGGGTTTTTTTTTCTGTTTTGTTACATTCACAGGGCGTTAGTTGGTGCTTGAACAGTCTTAGTACGTGTGATATTTTAAGGTTGTGTTTCACATGTGCCATCAGGAGCCCTTTGGATCACCATGTGCACATCGGGCTGTGGGGCCAGGCCAGCCACGGCGGTCTTAATCCCAGCTCAGGTCTCTCATTCACAGCACATTAGAGTCAGGTTGCAGCTTCTCCAAAGCAAGCTCCACGGTGGCCTCGGAGCAGAGAGCCAGGGAATGTTCACTGTGGCATATTTAGCATATCAAATAGAAGAAATCTCCACACCTAAAAAGAGACCGGGTTTTTTTTGTCTTAACTTATTCAACTCGGTGAAAGTAAAAAGCTTTATTTCAAAATTTTTGGCATATTCCTGTATAACAATTTAGGACCCCGAGATAGAGAGGCTATTCACATAAAGGATTTTAAAATAAATTCCCTAGAATAAGGTAAAAGCTTGTACATTGCGAGCCGTGAATGTTTAGTGCGTCTACATTTAAAACAACAACATCAACATCATCATCATTAACAACAACAACAAAAACAACATCAACAACAACAACAATGGCTTATAGAACTAGTGTTTTCCCATTTTATTTTGTATGTACGTTGATGGGATTTGTTTAAGACGTCGTTGGTCAAAATAGAGGAAATGGAGCTCTGATGGAAATTAATTAATTATTCATCACAATATTAGAGTGTCTTTTAAATTTCTGCAGGCTGACTTCTTTAAAATGCGGCACATGTGAAGAAGTATTTACACCGAAACGTAAATAAATGTACGTGCGTAGATTCCGAGCTGGCTTGGGTGTTGCGACTTTTGAAGCTATCAGTGAATCCATTTAATATTTAATATGACGCAAAACAGAGTTTTAAGACATGGATTATTTAAAATAGAATATATCTATAATTTTAAAAGGGCTTTAAATTTTCACTGTTGAACAGCGCGTTTAAAGATTATAGCCTACTGACTATTAATTTGCATTTTTTCCTTAAACATTTTTACCACAAGGTAAATGTCGTTTCTTTTGTTGTTACACGGAAATAGAGAGAAGTTACTGCAATTAAAAAATGTAGTTATTAATACAAAAGTTACAATTTAGAGTAGCCTACTCGTTTGACGGTCGAAGGTTTAACAGAGTACCAGCAACAACTTAATTAGGTTTACCTTACATTTACCTTCTGTTTACTATTAAGATCGTGTTCTGTATTTACATCGGATAAATTTTCAGTTTAGTCTTTGAAATACCGGTGCTAGCACAAGGCTGTAGCCAGTTGAAACACTAGCCGCTACTTTGAACATGACCCTGATAACCAAATGCCCACTAGGCCAAATGCTATGTTGTAAAACCACCAAATGATGATGACTAAGACATTTCTAAAAGCAGTCTCAAGAGATAAGATGGTTGTCTCCTTGCTCCGATTCAGGTCAATGTTATCTATACACAGTAATGCTGGTATAGTTAATGTTATTGTCAGATAGGGCCCGGACAAGTTGCTTTCCAGAATCCATTTGTGTTTATGCAGTGTATACATAATGTAAAAACAGCAAAAACTAGAAACGCTTTAAATACGCACAAATGTTATGCAGTAAAAATCCTGAAATTTGATATTGATATTTTCAGCTTAATCTCAGTTTTTGTCATATTTCTTTTAAAAGCCAGAATCATATTATTTCTTTTGTTTTTCAGACTTGGCTGTATGTTAAGGAATCCATTTTTTAGCCGACATGGCGATTAACCACCAATGTCAAGCTTTAGCTCACAGAACAGTCATGTCTCAAACATACCAACACACTCTGTTTCTTTTTCCAACACACACACACACACACACACACACACACACACACACACACACACACACACACACACATACCGCACATACACCACACACACACACACATACACACCTACTAACACGCATACACACACACACGGCCTGAAATTCTGTTAATTTCTGCCGCGTGGTCACGTGACCTCCTCCTCCGTGGAGTGGATGGAGATGGCTCTCCACGTCAGCCTACGTCTCCAAATTTCTGCTTAGCGAACCTGCTTCAAAGAGGCAGGAGGCACGGCGCTTCAGAGCCATGTTCAGGGCTGTTATAGAGGAATCAAAGCCCAACATAGAGTTATAGTAGAAGGTGAACTACGATGATGGATTTTGACGAAAGGGTCCCAGTCGGATCGAACATGTATTTGCCCAGTTGCACTTATTACGTCTCGGCGGGGGCTGATTTCTCCGGTCTTCCCTCGTTTTTGTCCCAGACCCCGTCCACCCGCCCCATGACATACTCCTACTCCTCTAACCTGCCGCAGGTCCAACCCGTCAGAGAGGTGACGTTCAGGGACTATGCAGCCATTGACGCCTCCGGTAAATGGCCGCACCGGGGGAACTTGCCCCAGTGCTACCCCAGCGCGGAGGACATGGTGCACCGGGACTGTCTTTCAGCGCAAACTACAGTCGTTGGGGACATGTTTGGTAAAAACAGCCCCGCGGCAGCAGCCGCCGCGTACCACCACCACCACCACCACCACCACACAAGCGCCGGCTCGGCTGCCACCAATTTCTACGGGAACGTAGGCAGAAATGGCGTGTTGCCTCAAGCCTTTGACCAGTTTTACGAGACAGCGTACGGGAACGCGTCGGAGAGCTCCTCTACAAATGGCTACTCAGGGGACAAAACCCCGACCAAGCAATCCAGCTCTGCGCCGGAAGACGCACCCTCGTGCGGGGATACTGAACCTAAGGAACCGCGGGATGAGACCAGCAGCCCAGAGTTATCCACCGGCATCAATGAGGAGAAATCCAGCAGCAGCAGTACGTATTAAAGTCAGCGCCTTGGTTATGAGAGAAAGTTTGCAATCTTGCGCGCTGCTGTTAAAATTTTTATATGCTGTTTTATAAGCATATAAGGTTTATAGAGGGCCTGTAGACCCCACACCCCCCAACAAAACTTTGTTATAAACTGCAGGATCACGTGTTTGGAATTGAAATTGGCCGTGAAAGACATCAGGCCGGTGATTTTTCTATAACACTCTCTGACGTTTCCAAAAAGCACCCTGTTATGAATGTTAATTCCTACACAGACCTGCGTCCATTCATGTATTATAAACGTGCTTGTTTCACGGTTTCTTAACGTTAAAAGAGCGCTTGCATGTAATGAGGGTGGTGCCTCTGGTTTAACGTTTAGCACACATGAGCTCTTGTGTTAAAGCTATCACGGACTCTTGTGTTCCCATTTGTACATTTTCCTCTTTATGTGTTCTATAAATCCAATATTTTCATATAAACTACCCAATACAACAACGTTTTGTTCCTGTAGCTGTTAGCAGCTTATTTTTAAGTGAACTTGTTGTTTTCATTTGGTAGAGAAGGTCAAAGCCCAAGTGTATTGTCTAGCGAAGCAGTTTGGTCATCTTTCCAGTGTAATATAATATCACTATATGTCACTTGAAATATTGTAATGGGAAATATGTTATTAATGCTTTATGTAGAGGAAATCCGCTCATGCGTAATCTGGGCAACATCCAAGGCGTATAAATCTTTTTCTAACATAGTCATGGCTAATTTGAAATGTTTATATTTTCTGTGACCGATGTACTCCTTCTCTTTGTGCCTTACAGATGGACAGAGGACCCGCAAGAAAAGGTGCCCATATTCCAAATATCAGATCAGAGAACTTGAAAGAGAATTCTTTTTCAGTGTGTACATCAACAAAGAGAAACGCATGCAACTGTCTCGGATGCTCAACCTCACCGACCGACAAGTGAAGATTTGGTTTCAGAACCGTCGCATGAAGGAGAAGAAACTGAACAGAGATAGATTACAATATTATACATCTAATCCCCTGCTTTAGGGGTCAAACAGCACCATCAGAGCTTTCAGTGTCCTCTTCTGATGTGGGACAAACTGCGTTTACAGACAGACTGACTCCGGCTGTGACTCTTAGTGTACATTGTGTGCCACAATGGACACGGAAGCAGCAGCAGCAACACTGCTCAATGGTTAATTTCAAGTTCGAGGACAACAGTATCCTGTGATCAGAAGTACCAAAAGAGTGAGCATGAATTAAGACAGTTTGTGGACTTTGATTTCGCTCGTCACACTCTGCTTTGGGAAAACGCAGAAACGGATTTTTGTCCTGGCTTGCGAAGGCCCACGTTAATATTATTGACTCACAAGGCGCCTTGTTTATTTTCCTTTTAGGCGGACAAAAATAGCAGTCACTGATTGAGTGACCCAGTGTATTTTGTAATCAAAAGATTTATTTTACCTTTTTGTTCTG
>JAQMCX010000019.1:5318204-5338083 GCA_029814765.1 Acanthurus leucopareius | reverse complement strand
CACTCGTTTACTTTCTCCTTTGAATGCCACGGCTAACCAAGTCCATTATTAAAGGCAGGCTATCGGGATTCGGTGTTTAGTCTGGGTTGACCTCAAGTACGATTTTTATCGTGTCTCGCAGCCTGTAGAATGAGGGCTATGAGTATTTATATTTTACATATTTTCAATTCCAAAATCCATGTCCTCCTTTTGTTTAAAAGAGACTATCAATCAAGTATTAATAATGCAGGCCAAACCAGAGAGATAAGCTTGTCTACTGGATCCGTGTGGAGTTGCACTGAAATACACGCCCAACACATTCACACAGGTATATATGCAGCGGGCCTCTACGCTCACATATTGATACGCATTACAAAATATTTTTCTCATGACTCCTGATCTTTTGGTACTTGCAGCTTAAAGAGGTTTTAGAACTACATTTTCAAGTATGCTGTCAGGGCGAGGCTGGTCAGGGTCATCGCGTTAAATCCGTTGCTTGGTATGCCCAAACTATTGTGTATTATTATACAATATTTCCAAATAAAAGAAATGAAAATATAATTAAAAACAATCTATTTCTGAGTGGTCATTGTTCTTATTTTTTTTCCCACAAGCTTTTCCTTTCTCAAGCAACACATTTGGTGAATAAATACGCATATGGCAAACAATTAATGCACACATTATGCACGCATTTGACGTAGGCTTATAGTAGCTATCACGAGTGGGTGACTTGGTACGAAGAAAAAAAATAAATTAATAAAAAAAAAAACAACTGACCTGTAGCAATTTTTAGGGCTGAGATACAAATATTGAGCCATCCAACCAATCCCAATAGCGGTATATTGGCACGCGAATGCAAATTGAGGTGATTTTTATTTAATTTTAAAAAAACTGTTAACAAAGCAGAAAACGAAATAATAAAGCTGTCGGTAATTGTAATATGTTAACAGATAATGTTATTACCATTGTGTGTGTGCTGTGTTCTTTGATTTCTTTAACGTAAAGCGACAAGATCTGTTGCCATCCTGAAATTTTTTGTGCAGTCCTGTTACGTTATTATTTTAAACGATGTCTCCCGATATTTTAGACCATAGAAGACATTTTACAACTCGTGCATTTCATCTAATAGAAATGTTTGTTAGTAAACAACTGTGGATAGCTTAGGTCGGCTATAAGATTTATTGTTTCCAAACATTCAGCATTGCAGCATGCACACTTTATTTTACATTGTCTTTCTTAGTATCATTCTCTGTCACTCTGTGGTCGGTGGGTGCAAGCTGTTATTTCGCCGATTAACTTTGGAAACACTATTCCAACAGCAGTCTCCTTTAGCAAGGGTCGCCATATTTGCTGTTGTTATCACCGTGTTTATGGTAGCTAGCCACAGCGCATTGGCGTTCATATATGACAGTCAAAAGGGCCATAAACGCAGGGAGAGAGGCTGAAGTTTATGGTTGCCTCTCTCTGCCATAGTCCGGCCTTGCCTTGCGCATCCTTTACTGCGCGCTGGAATTCCGTCCCTAATTACGGGACATCCTCCCCGTTGCCGCAGCAACGCGGCCATAAAAGCTGTCTGAGAGTCTGGGGCATTTGTACAATTGGAGTGCAGTGCAATAAACCGTCTGAGACCCAAGGTTATTAACTGTGTTACCAAGGAGGCGAGAGCAACGACAGGGACAGGACGGATAGGGAAAGCCTCTGCTTGCTTGAGGCATCGACTTCATCTGTGAGACTTTTCCCCTTCGTGTGTCTTATCCACCTCGAATCAGTTTAGTGGTGAACGCCTGCACTCGGTTAGGACTGTCCTCTACCACCGGGCGGCGCTATTGGGACCAATGTCATGGCCGTGGATCTTTTCGTCTTCAAGCTCAGGTCGAATGCACGCAAGTAAAAGCTGCTGTCAACATAGCAAGAACAGACCTTGTATTCCCAGCACCTAGATTCTTCTCTTGCATGCGAGGTTTGCGATGGGAGCAGTCTTGAGTTCAGTTTCCAGTTCTCTTTGGTGCTTACTGGGCCATGCGCTAGAGAAAGTCTTCCTGGGGGCCCTAACAAGGCAACACATCTGTGCCAAGCCTTCAAGCTGCATGTGCTATTCATTTTGCTGAGCTTGAGCTTTTAAATGGTTGTAGTATACCATAGCTGACTTGTACCTGATCTGCAACCCCGTCCAGTCTCTCCACAAATGTTTTGGATTTGAGAAAAGTTTGCCTTAATTATAAACAAAAAAGGATAAAGTTAGAATCTTAACGATGCAACAGTAAGCCGAGGATTCTGGACACAAAACCAATGATTTGATTTTTAAGATGACTCTCCTAGCAATGTGGCGCATCTTATATCTTGCGGCTGTCTCTGTATGGTCATTCTTCTTGGTCTTCTTACTCTTCAAAGAAATCCACTAAAGACATTGACGCCCCTCCAAAACACATTATTTTCTGTGCGTGCCAAGTGCACAAGAACTCTTGTTAGAAAAAAGTCGATTTGATTGTGATAGGGCAGCAATCGCGTCTCCTTTTCCTTCCTGTCATAGGCAAAGAGCTGTGCTATCAGGCTATCAGTGTCAGTCCAAGTGGCGAGTGGCTATTCTGGACCTTCATGTCTGTGGACCGAGTCTCTTTCTCCTTTGTCTCTCGTGAAAAATAAATGCTTCCGCTGGATGTAATAAAACGCCGCATTATTGTTCATAACTGCACTCGGGACGAACATGATACGACTCAAACGGCCTCTTCGGCCACGATTATATGGGCCGGATCAAAGCCAGTGGTCAGAGTAAACTGTTTTGAGGATATAATAGCCGGGCAGCTGTGAAAATGAAGATTTAATAGCTACAATTAATAACTGTAACACAGAGATATCGATAGGCCCCAATGCCAGTACACTATTATGAAGTGTGTGGGCCAAAACAATTTAGCACTGGGCACACATAATTAATCGATGTATTTAGTTTCCTTACTGGCTCATATGTCCCATAAGGAACAGGCCGCTGTGGGGGAAAGTACACATGCTTTGGACCTAATGCAGTTAGTTTGTCTGTATTTAGAAGGTTAACGTTGTAGTGAATTATTTTATAGTTTTTGAGGAATTTACTAAACAGGCGCAAATGCTCGGCGCACCGCCATGACTTTAAAACTCCCGCACTGAAAATACTCTTTACTTTCTCTATTTCTGTAATATATCATGTTGCTTTGAAATAGACTATTGCACTTTATTCATATACACATAAATAACCTTTAGCCAACTTCTAGCCATTTAAGTCATTTGAAATATGTGCGTTTTGAGCAGCAGGGAGTGACAAATGTCCACCGTCGACGCGCTAAAAATCTAAGCCAGTGTACATAAATGAGCTGTCAATGACAGGAGCGTTTGAAAACCTAAATGGGCTCGATTTATGAATATCTCCGAATTTTCCTCATTTCAGTACAACAGGCTGCAAGCAAACCCGGGGGGCTAGCGGCCACCTGGGCCTGGTAATGGCAAAGCTGGCCGAGATTAACTTCAACCTGGAGAGAGCAATAGAGTGCACATGGCCAAGGACACCATGAGATGGAGGGAGAGTTTTATTGTGGCCCTTAATGCCCCAAATTGGACCGACAGGATGGCTTGTATATGTGAAACCTTTTTGTCTGCTTTGCTGTTGCACACGGTGCCTGTTTAACGTCGTGATCGATATCTTGGCAGTTCAACAGACTAGAATTTTAAATAATGAGCACAGTTTTATTTTTCGTGGTAATAGGAAAAACAATCGCAGAACAGCAAAAATTATATTTTAGTTGTTCTTTGGCCTTTAAGCGAACGCACATGCCGGTTTAACTTTTTTTAATACACATTTTGCTTGATAACTTGTCGGGCACAAATCAACCCATTTTATGTCACAAATTATCAAGAAAATAAACAAAATTACAGCAATTATACAAACAAAGTGTACGAAGTCTAATTTCAAATAGATCTTTAAAATATAAATTCATGTTTTAGTGTGAAATGTAGAATTATATAAGCATTAGAAATTTATTATCAAGAGAATGCCTAATTGGCTTTTAAAAAGGAAGTAATTACATATCATATTACAGACGTTATGTAGGCCTGCGTATAATTTATTGTTAAAAGGATGTAGTAATTCGTGAAATATTGAGACATTTTTGTTGTATAAGTGTCTCGTTTGGTTACTGCAACTTTAACTATTAAAATTGCTGGCGCAGGGAACTGGTTCACAATGGTATAAACGCACTGTGATAGTTTTGCTAATTTTAAGGAATTTTGCATAATTCAATTTTAGTCAAAAACCTTAGATGAAAAGAAAAAAAAAACTTCTGATACATTGCAAATTGCAGTATTTTTCAGAGTAACCAAGCCAGTACAACCAGGTAAACCTAAAATGCCTCAGAAGCATTCCTTTTTAAAAAATTAACAAAGTAATAAAAAAACCGTAGTAGTCTGATATTATACTAGCACCATATTCATTTTAACACCTTTGCTTTTAGTACGGAAGAATTCAGAATGTTTTCAGGCTAAAAGATCCACCATATAAAACGGCTTTATGCCAAGTCATTTCGCCAAAGGCGAATTCTCTCTATAGTTAAAAACATTTTACTACCACTGCGTTCAATGGCTTTGTTATTTTATGTCTTTGTTGGCGGGTTTCTGCAGACATATACTTTAAAAAGTGACTTTCTACCTTAAAGCCATATCCCCTTAACGTTGACTGCATTCGTTTTAGTGTCTCTAACGATAGCATTTTACTTTCTCCTTCCATGTATAACTTAAGCGACATGTCAGTTTAAATATTCGAGTTTTTTGTTTGTTATTGTTGTTATTGTTGTTGTCGTTATTTGAAATCGGATGCTTCTTACTCTGTTGTACCTATTGCTGAGCTTTGTGGTAACGTTTCATCAGCATGTAGATAAGGAAAATTAGAGCTTCACACATCATTTGGTGGTTTGTCCCGCTCAGAAGTTTCAAAGAATGTTTTGAGAAGTTATGATTGAAATGCCTTTTTATACAAATATATATTTTTAAACTTTTATCGTTGGACCTCGCCCCTCTACGGGGCAATGGTGGTGCATTAAGGCGAGGTGAGGGAACACACTGATTACTGTGCTGTCTCCTTTCTCTGCCTCAGCTCCATGATGGATTTTGCGCTGGCTTCTACGTAGCCTCGTGTGGGAGGGACTGCCCATCTTCCAGCATTTCCATTGGTTTTACAGTCCGCACGGCGGAGAGGGGGGTGCCTCTAATCATATCCAGCATGTTTTGCACAAGAAATGTCAGCCAGAAAGGGCTATCTTCTCCCCTCGCCAAAATACACCACAATAATGTCATGTTCGGACACCCCGTCAGGAAATGCGTTTTTAGTGGATTCTCTGATCAGTGGTCGCACCGAGAGCAGTGGAGGTCACTACACAGGGAGCGCTGTGTGCGTGCCTCATAGCAGCGCTACAGAAGTGCCTTACGGACCACACAACTATGGATACTTCCCAGGTATGGGTAAGCGGAGCGATGTGGGTCCCCAAAACATGGTTACCGCCTCAGGCGCATACATGTCCAGCATGGAGATGTGGATGGACGCGCAAAGGTCATGTCGAATGGACCAAGAGCACCCAACGGGTCCCCAGGTCGCGCCCTGCTCATTCCCGCAGAACATTAAGGAAGAGAGCACCTACTGCCTGTATGAGCAGCCGAAGTGCCCAAAAGCCTCAACTGCAGAAGATCTTACATATTCGAGGTTAACAACAACCAGCCACGGCTCGAGTTCTTGTACAGTTACCGATGGCGGCGGGGGCTCAGTGCCTGTGCCGGGTTACTTCCGCTTGTCTCAGACGCACGCACATTCTCATAAACTTTACAACACCAACGGCCCCCAGCCGAACCCTTCCCATTCTCATTTTGGCTTACACCCCACTGCTCCTGCTCGCTTCCACACGCCACCAACCTCGACTTCTGCTCCAGCCACGGCGCAGGAAGGGAGGAACACCGAGGAGCCCGTGTCCTCGGTGAACGCAGAGCTGCAGTCTCGCGCTGCACCGGGGTCTGATGAGGCACGCGAGTCCTCGGATGCAGAAGCCTCCTCATCTGACGAGACAGAAGAACATGACAAGGAGAGGCCAACAAAAGCCTCGAAAGGTAACCACAATTCATTAAATCCTGCACTGTCGTTTTGTTTACATTAAGAGCAGGTAGAAGGAGGCTTTAATGGCACCTGCCAGGTTATACTTAACTGATTAGACCGCAGTGACAAGGCAAGACCTCTCTCAAACTTTATAATACCAGTTTTTCTTGTAGAAATGCATTAAAATGATCTACAAGTGCATGGGCTTAAATTGAAAAAATCTGTGTAAAATTAAGAAAATAAGTCAAGAATAGCAGGGCAAAGAAAAAATTTGATTAAGTAAACTATCATGGACTAATATGGCAAATGAAGAAATTATTTTCAAACGTGTCTCAAGTAATATACATTTTAATAACATTTTGCTAGTATTCTTTTTTAGCGCTGCGTAAGATATAATAGTACGCAGGCCGACATGTAGGCTTGTGTCTTTTTTGTGCTATAATATTTCTGTTTTCATTCACTCTTCATGTTAAAAGGCTGTGTTTCACTCGATTGTTTGCGCACAGTTTATTTTTGCTATATTATACAATATTTTCCAACATATTATCTGCGTTTCAAGTCCAATTCTGGGGAATCGAAGGAAGAAATAATGCCTAACGCATATCACACACACACAGACCCACATGCACAAAAATGTTACTGTCACATATACCATAAACACAAACACACTCCTACACACACACACACACAAGTTTACAAGCCCTAATGCTGCATTGCATAAAATTATGTATTTTCTATTTTCTTAGGAGACTCAAAAAGTGAAAACATGGCCAACTGGCTGACAGCTAAGAGCGGCCGGAAGAAACGCTGTCCCTACACCAAGCACCAGACACTGGAGCTGGAGAAGGAGTTCCTCTTCAACATGTACCTGACCCGAGAGCGCCGCCTAGAGATCAGTAAAAGTGTCCACCTGACGGACAGACAGGTTAAAATCTGGTTCCAAAACCGCAGGATGAAACTCAAGAAAATGACGCGGGAAAACAGGATCCGAGAGCTCACCTCAAACTACGGATTTTCCTGATGAGCGAGGTGATCACATTGAGATAAAAGGATATTGGTGTCAGTCTTCAAATCAATGACGCCCACCCGTCCTCGCCACTTTGTCCACATGATGACTCATTTCACTGTGGGGTACAACTCTTTTTTAATTTCCAGACAGGCTTTAAAGTAAACACATCGTCCTCTGTGAGCTACTGAGAAAAAGGGGAGAAATTATTGTTGTGGGTTCTATTTGATTGTTTTCTGATGTCGTGTTTTGTAATGTCGACCTGTTTCTGTCGCCTCTGTGGTACATTAAAAAAAAAAACAAAAAAAAAAACCTTATGCCCTGAAAGGTGGCTTAAATTCTCCCCCCACCACCCGACCTCTGGCAAATAAACTTTTTACATTTTTTTTTCAGACAAATAGAAATTTAGTTTACTTAAATTGGTAAATGCATGGAACAAAATCCTACCTTTTTAAAATTTATTTTATTTAATTTTTTTTTTTTTTTCAATTTTTAAACTACCCTGGAATATAATGCCCATGTATCACCGCGGGAGGAGAAATTCACATATGACCTTTAGATGTAGTCTACCATGATATAGGCCTCTTCTATGTATGAGCTAAATGTGTACATTGAAATTCATTCACACTGAGGACGTTTACGCAAAAACGGTGTGCAGAGTGAGAGGAATGTTTTTATTGTATAATTCTTTGTAAATATTACATTGTGTTTTGTGTAATGCTTAATAAATTATCAGCTCGCATTGAGGAGTAGCTGCTTTTATTTTTGTGCTGTGGCTTTATATTTTAGTAGAAGTGTATTCCACATAAGCAGGAAAAGGCTTTGTTTGAAATTCAAAATCCAAAATAAGATCGACTCCCACGCTGGAGGTCACTACTTTTTGTGAACCAGCTAAGAATGTTTTTTAGAGGCTAATGGCCATCGGAAATAATTAAGATATTAGGCTATAAGCCGTCTAGCTGCATGGCGAGCCGGCTATTGTAGAGTTTTATGACTGGCTGGTATATGAGGTTTCTCCCTCTCCTCTAAGAGCTGCTTCAGTCGTGGGAGAGCCTTTCAGACGGAGAGGAGGCCCGGCACTCAGCTAGAAAGCTCAACTGTACAGATCCACTGTGGATAAAACATTGCCTTCTGCTTTAGTTTGGAAATACTGGGATTATCGTTTCCGGGATCGGGTAAGTCCATTTATCATTGAGCATTTGTCCATTTAGCGTCCTGCTGCAGCGGCTTCACCATAGTGTGTACAACACAGTTGTACTTTCTCAACACAGACGATTTTTGGACACTTGATGACGGGACCGGCAACCACGGTGCATTAAGAACGGGCTCATCGTGTTTCACTTGAGGCCCGGATCGACTGTCGAGTGGTTTAGGTAGTTTCATGTTGTTGGGGTCCATTTCTAACTCTGCAACATGAAACTGTCTTAATTGCCCCAGTTACACACATCGAACCCAAAAGGAAAAGCAAATAGGGACAAAAAGATGATAAGATTTAATGAAATTGTTGAGAGGTGTTTTGGAAGAATGTTCTCAACCTCCCAGGCTTATAAATAGGGGAGGGGTGACTGGCTGTTGTGTGTGTTCTTAACATGCATCTTGTGGCTAATATTTTCTCCAAACGACTCCACTTGTTTTTGCCTGTACAATAAGCAGAGGTATGCATGTGTGTTGAATTAAAACGTGATCAAAGCTGGGCTGCAGTATGCGTCGTGGACTTGGGATTAGGGGTAAAGCCGCGAGTGTTTTCACTGAGTAGTAGTGACGCAGACACGCCAGACAAGGCCTCGGTTACGACCACTGCAGTGGAGGGGAAGGGGAAGGTGAATGGGGCAACAGCGACCTCCGTGGGCAATGAGACCGGATGCTTCCGCTGCGCAATAGTGCCTCAGACAAAAGGAGGGGAAGGGCTTTATGGCGATATTTAGATCCGCCAGACAGGCTGTTATCTGCAGAGGCAAAAGAAGTGAATAGCCCCTGCGGTAAACTGAGTGAAAAAACACCCTGATTTAGGTTTACAGCCTGAGAGCCATTGGCATAGTGGCGTCTTTTCCTGCTCTGAAGGTGTTTGTCTATTCTAACTTTTAGTGCACAAATAGGGCCAGGCGCTCCTTTCCCCCTTTCGGCTTGTTTGATGTCTGTTGGCAAAATAATGAACAACTACCAGTGAGGTGAGAGCTAGAAACTAGACCTATGGACAGCTTTCTGCGCTCCTTTACTAAATGTATTAGTAAGAGCAGAGTGAAGAGAATTCCTGCGTGTTGAATTGCTTGTGGCCTTGTGCGGCGTTGGTCAAGCTCTCTTATTTGCTGGTAGCAAATAAAACATGCAATGCAATGTGTGAGAACTCAAGGTTGCTGCTTTGTGGACAAAATCAGCAGTGTGGGCTTAGATTTCGGATATTATGGACGTTGATATACGCACACAGCAACCACATTCAGTAAAATACACGATTGATTTAAGTCATTTATTTATTTATTTATTTATTTATGAAACATAGCCTATACGACTTTCAAGTAGCCTAGCCACACTGCATACGAGTATTGTACAACATCAGTATTTTAAGCTTAAAAAATTGTGCCCTTTAAAGCCTACGAGAAATAAAAAATACACAGTTGAAATTAAGTTTTTACATAATTAGTTTTAATCACTCCAAAAGCATTTTCTGACTGTCTTATTAATCAGTTAGTTTTATCTAACTTATTAATAAAATATGTGTTATATTTTATAATCTGAACTACGTCCTATATTTGAGCTGTTTTGTTGTGTCTTGGTGTGAGCCATTCCTTGCACCACATAATTTTAAAGGAGAAAACCATAAGCACCACATTACGTATATTTTTAGCTCTATTTAAGTGTAACGTAATACCGAAACAGAGCTGCTTGCAGGCATAAGAGTTAATTTGTTGATGCCGGTGATGATAGCAATGTATAGAGGCCAATACAAGTGATAACGGCGGTGTAAATATTGAGCGGGTTAAACGGTAGGTTAAGCAAGGGGAAACCGGGATCCACCGTTAACTTGTTGTTTGGAAAATAAATAATAAATATTCGGCTTTAGTTCTTTAAAGCAGTAAGTGCCGTAAGTTGGTTTGTAACATTTATATATACATCCATATAGTAATATATATATATACTTACCTACAATAGATGCCTACGCTATATTCAATTAAATTTAGTCCGTTGTTCTACATGATTGTTTTTACAATACATTATTTTAAGTGATCTTCTCTTTTTGTTATCATTTTCTAACACACCTAGATATATACTTTAAATTTATAAAATGCAGTCAAAGACTAACCAGTTTAGGTTTTATTTATTTAATTTAGGCTTTTATAGGCCTATACCTACAGTCTTTTCGCACCAGAATTATAGCCTAGCTAAACAAATAATAATCTGTAACTGCAATTACAACAAATTCCGGAATAAAACATCCTACTTTTTGTTATGTTAAAATTTTTTCGAAATGAATTATTTTCAATTATTAGGAATATTAATTTATTTTTGAATTGAAAAAATGTATATAGTCTTATACCATCTTCGCACGAGCTATAGTTATTTTGCAGATTATCAGATGTTAGCGAGCTAACTAACATTTGTGGCTTTGAAATAAAGGCTACAAATTTGACGTGACTATTCTTACTTATACTACTAAAGGTCATTAGATAATGCTAGTCTGCGTCTCTGTTTCTAAAATCAGTATAGGCCAAAAAAAACAACTACCTCATATAGCTAAATGTTAGGTAGATAATAACTATTTTAGCCGCTTAGAGGATATGAGCTGAAAAACTTTTGGTATGTGTGTTTTGTTGTTGTTGTTGTAGTTTGGTTCTTTTTGCTTTGTCTCTAAAATAAAGTAAACATAAATAAAGAAAATATATGAAGTATGGTCACGGAGAGATGTCGGATAAGGTAGAAAAGGAACAAAATTAAAAATAAGATAATTTAAAATGTTGTTATTGGAGGACCACAGGTCGTTTTAGCTTTGAACTGCAAAATTTCTAAATACAGAGGTGGTTAAAATGTGTTTTGGTGAGCAGCAATGGTAGGGTGCTTACGTGTCCTATAAAGTACCTCGTAAAATAAGGTTTCTGAAAACATGCTGTATCGTTGTGAATAACCAAGAATGGGTTTTAACAGCAACAGTGGGGAAACATATTGTAAAATATTATTATTTATTCAGTTATTTATATTACAGACAACAGATCTCATATCTTGATAATTCTTAGCTTTAAACTAGAGGTTGTTATAGCAGAGCGGGTGAGTATTTAATGACCAAAGGGATTGATTTATCCTTTATTGTTCAGCCTTTATGATCACGTGTGTCTGCTACCCAATAGCATGGCAGCCTGGCTCCTCGTTACTAGCCCACTGTAGTTCTCTGTGGGGCCAAGTTGCTACTTGATTTCTCCACATTGTTATTTTGTGAGGCTGGGTTTACTGCGTGTGTATATGTGTGTGTGGTGTGTGTGCGCGATTTTTACTTTTGCATGTATCTGTTGTATGACTGCGTACATGTGAGCGTATAATTTTTCTGCCATGTCGACATCCGGAACACTGACTAGTTACTACGTCGATTCCCTCATTCTGCCGGAGAGCGAAGAGCTCTCTGTGCCGAGGTACCCCTCCGGTCCTGGGCTACAGCACGCCAGGCAGTCCGCCTCCATCAACGAACACAGCGAGCTCGGGACCTGCACCTTCCCGTCCAAACCTCCAGTATTTGGGCCGTCATGGAGCCATGTCCCTGCCCAGTTCCCTGGCACCGTATCCTCTGTGTATCATCACCACTATGGGCACCCCCAAGGCCCGGTCGGTGCAGATACGGATGGCCGCTATCAGTCATGGTTGCTGGAGCCCATGTCAGGTTCCCTGCCCATGACCGGATTAACTACGTCCCATCACTACGGAATCAAACCAGATGGTCTGGGGACGCGAGCTGAAGGCTCGCTGCCCGGCTCCCACACAACGCTGTTGCTCTCTGATTACGCCAACGGGACTGTGGCGACGGCATCACCGGTAGAGAAGGACGCACTGTCCGGCCAGGCAGGGGACATGAGCGGGGAGGCTGAAGAGAAACCAGGCATTGATCCAAGTAAGTCGCTGCACAGTCCTTTATGTTTATAGCCTACTATTTATACCGCATAAAGCTGTGAGGATTGGGGTGCGCGTCTGAGCGGATGCCATTCTGAACGTGCCATTTCCTTATGAGGATTGTTAATGGCCCAGCTCCCATTGCTATGTTAGATAACATTTTGCAGCTTTAAAGTGAACGTCAGCACTGGGAGAAATATAGGGGAGTTGTTTTGGACGCGTTTATGCATGTGTAGCCAGTCTCTTGTCTTAACAGAATAATGGGAATTTTGTTTTCGTTGTGAGCCGAATTATTGGTGATGTTTGTTTTTACATTTGGTCACTCGTTACCGGGCCCTCACACCAGTGTCGCACCACCACTCTTTTCAGATAACCCAGTGTCCAACTGGCTCCACGCGAGTGCCACGAGAAAAAAGCGCTGTCCGTACACGAAGCACCAGATCCTGGAGCTGGAGAAAGAGTTCCTCTTTAACACCTACCTGACCAGGGACCGTAGGTACGAGGTGGCGAGGCTGTTAAACCTCACCGAAAGACAGGTTAAAATCTGGTTCCAGAACCGCAGGATGAAGATGAAGAAGTTTAATAAGGACGGCGCACCGAAAGACGAGTGACTGAATATTAATACAGTATTTAGGCTGTTAGCGAGCTTTGTGTGTGGAAGCTCTTAATTCTGCTGGACCTTGTTTTTTAAAACTTCATTGTCTTATTGTTCTATAAAACAGAAGCTTATTTGTCTTGTAAAAAGCATGTCGGGCTTCCGTTTGATGCTACTACCTTTATATTGCACAATTTAACAGTGCCCACTCGTTTTTATTGGTTCTTTTCTTATGTTAATTAAAAATAATACCTCGTTATATGTATTAGTTCGCCTGGTCCCTGTGCTTGTTTGTGTATGGATGTTTCTAGCTGTCTGTGTTCCGGTTTGTAGCTATATTTGTTGTCCATCTCAGAGTCACCTGAGCGTATAGTTTGTAAAATGTATTCATTTTATTGTTGTTTCTCCCTTACTGATAGAACTATGACTGATGACCATGAGTTTGAATCTAACATTGGAACCGTAGGGAACAGACTCGCATTTTGAAGGCGTGTAAACTTCAAAAACCTATTGAAAATGCTTAAACGTTAAATTGAAAGATGCTATAGGAGCTATATTACATTATTGACTACCTTTATCTTTCAACTACCTACAATAAGATATTTTTTTGTCGATGGCGGATTCTAGTAGATTTGCTTGCATTAGATGCTGACTTTCAGGGAGTAACATTTTGAAAGTACATAATGTTTGTTAGTGAGAGAAAATTAAAACACTGTAGGCTATTGAATACCTCACGGTCTGCTGACCGTCTGACTTTTGGTTCACAAATGTAATTTGTACTTATTTATTAAATAAAACAAATTATATCTGCGAATGTATGAACTTACCGTTTTTTTTTATTCTAACCCTCTGTTTTTTATAACACTCAAATTCAGGAATTCTTTCTGTTTGATGAGTTTTTTTGGAGCTTCTTTATTGGATAACAAATGAAGGAGATTGGTGCTGTTCACTAAATCTCACTACACACACATTAGGCGCAAACATAAAAAATTGAGAATATATAAAAATAAATGTAGATGCTTTACGATAGTGAAAATTAAAACATTTTTACTCTTTTTAGTAAATATTTTCATGCATTTCAATCTGTATAGAAAACACACACACACACACACACACACACACACACTCTCTCTCTCTCTCACACACACACTCTCTCATACACTCATACACTCTCTTTCTCTTTTTCACACACACGCAAACACACACCAATTAAAATCAAACACAAACCTATTGGTGATTATCTGTGTGTATGTGTGTTTCTGGATTGGGGACAGAGCCGCGTCTTGGCAGAGGATGTTGTTAGCTGTATACAGCCATAAAAGACAATTACCGCTATAACCTTTTATGGGGTGCAAAGCGCTGCGAGGCGAGAGGACACAAAACAAAAAAAGATATCGAGGGCCTCGACAGCTGAAGCCCAAAATAATGCAGCCGCTGTGTTTCAGTTTAGCTTAGCTCAGATATGACAAGGCCATTCAGCCGAAAGTTACATGATAGGAGCCAGTGTGCACATAACCATTTCCAGCCTGTTTACAACAAGAGCCGAGATTTTATTCATAAATATTGTGAAATATAACTGGGTTTTGGATTTAAAACGCACGGGGTCTCAAACTGTGTATCACAAACGTTTTGGGGAAACGGTCTAGTTTTAAAATATGGCCTCTGCGTTTTTAAGGCCAGTTCAAGTCTCTGCATGTTGGAGAAAATATTTGGCACAACGACAGAATAGAAAATACGAGAAGCAGCAAATCCAATGTGATCTTGCTGCAGAGCTGCTAAGTCGGATAGTGGATCAGGGCCAGGCACGGCTCTGACACATACACCAAGTCACTTAGCGCTCATTTACGGCTGCAGAAACGGATAGATTATTGTATAGCTACAGGGTGAGTCGGATTTTAGTCCAACTGAAGTGCTGTTGTGACGCGTTAGGGTACGCAGATGGACCCAAACTTCAAAGACTCGACCAGAGACAGTGCAATAAAACGCCTGGTCTGCTATACTGTCTGGCATTCCAGTTTTAATGGCTTTATGGCAGTCCAGACACAATTAGGCCGTTTCCAGAATGGCAGCCATTTGTTTTTTCTTCTCTTTCTGTGAGACTGCACTCTGAACAAAAGGCCGAGCGGAAATGATCAGTTTTATTGGATTCTTCCCGACGGGGACGCGCAGGACTCACGGTCATTTGGAGAGACCCATTGTTTCTACCTGGGAACCTTCCGCCCTCTGCTCCCTCTGGGTCCGTCCTAAAGGAGAAGGAGCAATAAAGCCAGCAGCTAGTTGCAAACAGTGGTAGGCCCACGGATGAAGCGGTTTGAAAATGCACCCGGAAAGTCGGTTAAAAGACACCAGCAGTTTGCTTAAAATCTCAACCAAAAAGGAGACATGACGCTACTTTTTAGCGTCATTTCTCTCACCTTTTTTTTTAATCTCGAAAAACGGTAAGAAGAGAAAACGCCTGTGCTCTGCTATTTGTCCACTCTGTTGTTCCTGTAAGTCACCAGAGGGTGGCGACACTGTTCCACAACATCCCTCCACTCTCTTCCCTAATGAACCTGCACTGGGGACAAAAAGTAGTAACATTTTAAGAGTCTAGCAAAATAATTTCACACCTTTTTACAGTCTCAGTACATGGGCTGCTTCTGAAGCCTGCCTTTCTGCGGGGAAGAATGAAACAGCCGGCGCTCACTTACTGCTACAAAAATGCTTTTACCCTCGGATAGCTCTCGCGCTGTCTGTTTAGTGTGTGTCCTTCTCAGATGTTCACATAGGCACCCAATTAAGGTGGATAACTCGCTTGTAGCTGAGTTACTAAGACTTTTTTTAAAAATGTGAGAAGTTTTCTTCCCTGCATTTATGGATGCAAGTCATTTCTGTTTCGTGTTATATTTACCGCATCTTTCAGCTTAGGGGATTTAAAATTAAGTTACATTTTAAAATGACCGACTGACTGAACAGTACATTTAAAAAATAAATTCTTATGGTCGAAAGTAATATAAAAAACTAGGTTTATATTATTATTATTATTATTATTATACACGATATATAAAATATATAACTATAAATTAGAGCAACTGGGACCATTTTACACTGATATAATGATTCACAATTACAACTTGATAAGCCTTATGGTACATTACTTTTAATTTATCTTTGTTTATATATGTGTGTGTGTGTGTGTGTGTGTGTGTGTGTGTGTGTGTGTGTGCTTGTGTGCGTGTATGTATGTGTGTGTATTAACTATGCATTTCCTTATTTATTTTGAAGGATTTACTTATTAGTAATATTGTTATTGTTCTTGGTGTTGTTGTAATAAATTCTCTTTTATAGTGCACTTTAAATTTTTTTATATTCCTGCCAAATTCTCGGTACTAGAAAAAGAAACAGAATGTTTAGTGTTTCTATACCACGCTGATTATTTGCGTCACTAATAGCCTATAAATAAATACGATTATATTAAACAATACCATAATTTTACATTTTTAGGCTACATGCCTGTATGTTTTATGAGCAGGAAAAAGCGTCAAAAAATATTGCGATGATTGGTTTTGGTTATGTAATCGATATATGGATAATTATTAAACACTTTCTTTTAGTTTAGTCTGTTATTCTGAGTTCAGATTTTAATTTAATCTGTAATCTATTAGTTCAAAAAAAGGATATTATATACAAAACAAAAATGAAAGTTTTAGAAAAGCAATTATTCTTAAAGCAATTGCGGCATAGGATATACATTATTTTTAAATTAAATTAGACTACCATAGTTGTTTGATTTTCTTCCCAGTATGTTTTCATTTGTGTATGTGTTTATGTGTGCAAAGTGTTAATCCCACTTTGCAGTCCTGCGCCATGATGAAATCAGTGTCTGCCTGCTGATTGGGTGAGAGTGTCCAGGCCTGAGTCACGTGGAGGAGTTCTTTGGTCCAGAGTAAAAATGGGGTTTGGTGTAAATCTAGGGTGTATTGCTGTCATATATCACACTACCTCGTAAAAACGACACTGAGGATTCTAGGCCGACAAATCAGAGAGGAAAAATATGAGTTCTTATTATGTTGACGGTCTTCTTAGCAAATATACTGCGGGTAGTTCTTTCTTCCCAAACGTAGAGCAGGCGTCTTGCAGTATTGGACCCAGTGGAGAAGACTACGGCTCGGCTCGGACTGCTGCGGCCATCGCGTTTGCACAGTCCCTATCTGGAGTTTACAACGTTAACGATGCAGTGTATCACAGCCGCCCCACGTTCACCTCGGGCTATGGCCAGGACCGGGACGCGCACAAACTGCACCGCAGCCTGTTTGACCAGAGCCGCCTGTTCAGCGACAGCTGCTGTCATCCGGAGCCGGGGGCCTTCACATCCCCGCCGGACAAACAATACCGGATGTACCCCTGGATGAGAGCATCAGGTATGTGCTGATTGTGTCTCTTATGTACTATTCAAAAGCCCTCAGGTCAATGCTTTCACAAAACATTGGATACTTACATTGGCCGTTAGTGGTTCAATTAATTTCGTGAAGCCATTGGTGTTGCATGGAAAGAATCGTAAAACTTTTATTGCGCAACTAATGAGTTCTGCAGTCATAAATTCATTTGGCCAGCGCTCCTGTGTGTTCAGTGCGCAGAGACCTTGCCGCTGGGGGTTTCTCTGCACTACTATTACTCTTATAGCTCTTCTCCCCTTTGTGGTTGTAAAAAAGAGCGGCCTGTTGTGTAAATCAGTTCTCTTGCACTCCACAGCTCCTTTCTAATTGGGTCTGCACTGCCGAGGCACTGCTATTTTCTGAAACTCGTTCGTACACATTGCTGGATCAATATTCATCAGTATCGTCGGCTACATAAAGAAGTCAGGTGGATTTAGAGTGCAAGTAATTTGAAACACTGGCGTTTGTTATAATTTTGATGAAGAAGGTGATGGAGCTGTAATCTAATTACTTATGACTCCTTGGGTGCGCAGAGCATCCCTGGCTTTTAATTGGAGCGGCATGCAGAATATCAAAGGAGGCATTGGCCAAACATCCCAGCAGGGCTATTTTAAATAGATACAGAAAAGAAAAAAAAACGTTCCCCTACTGATTTGAGTGTGAGGCGTGTGTGTGAGTTTATGTTTGAGTAGGGGGTGATGTAGAAATATGAGCTACAATTAATTGCGCAATTAAAAAATATCAATGACTCCCAACTTAACTCCAACCAGATTTTTTATTGTCATCAACAGTTTTAACAACAGTTTAATTAATGCTTTGAACATTATCACATTTTTTACATGCTGGAGGAAAAATAAAAATTTTTGCAAGTAATGTGGAACTAGTCCATCTTCCCTTCCTCAGATCCAACCCGAAAGCGTGGGCGGCAGACCTACTCCAGGTATCAGACGCTGGAGCTGGAGAAGGAGTTCCACTTCAACCGGTATCTGACCCGCAGGAGGCGGATCGAGATAGCCCATGCTCTCTGTCTCTCGGAGAGACAGATCAAAATCTGGTTTCAGAACCGCAGGATGAAGTGGAAGAAGGACCACAAGGAGGAGCCGGTGTCGACTCGCAGGGACAAGGGTGATGATATCCAGACGGTATCAGATGCCGGCGAGCCCAAAGCTGGAGACACCCAAAGCGCCGACTCAGCGTCAGAAACGGCTGCAAAATAGCGAAAGAGACGGACAGAACAATAAATGAAAGAAAATCACGGGCTAAGTGTGGGTTCAGGATATGTATATGATATTCATTCCGTAGGCCACCATTCATGCACAAGAACCCTGACGACTGAAGGCAATTAGGCCTATGTAATAAACACTGAACCACAGGCTGTGGGTCTATTTTTCATATTTAAACCCAAAAGGCTCCGCATGAAAGAGCGACATTAACTACCTGCTCAAACAATTTTATTTTTTTAAATAAATGCAATATAAGATATGTGCTACTGAATCAACATTCCTTAAGGAAAAACTACCTAATAATCACTTCTAATATCAAAACACGCGAATTTAAACTGATTGAAAATACGTGGTCTAACTACTCGAATAATTTATCTTCACAGACAGTTGTATTTTCTAAAGTGAGCAAAAACAAAATTCTGCGCAACTGTGCCTTTTGTACATGAGGGCTTACTGAAAGTGATTTTTTTGTTCGTTGCATGCCACCAACTTTGATTTAGCTTCCATGGATTTCAGTAAATACCGCTGTATCATTTTTGGTATCGCTGCTTATCACTCAAAGAGTGATAATAGCATGCCTGTTTTCGATTATCCCATGTAAACATCACAGTATGGACAGAAAATATTAGTTTATTTTTCGGATCAAATTATGTAACCTACCTCAGATTCTTAGGAAGGCAACTTACTTATTCTACTGTAAACAGGAATATTGTATCTTTTGGCTAAAGATTTTAAAGTCTTAGCCTTGTGCATATCGATGCTCTATAATAGACAAACCAACTTTTCGGGCTTAAAATTCCTGTGTTTGTGAATGCCAACTATAATTGCATCTCCTTTTTTTAGACAGCATTGCTTTTCATTTTTATTTTGTTGTCAATTTAGTATAGACTGTTGTAATCCGACACTTGCAAATATTGTCATATATAGCCTATATGGAGAGAGAGTGTGAGAGAGAAAGTGAGAGATTTAATCCCCACATTTTCAATGTGAATTATACCTAACATGTGAACAAATAAATACAATAATTCTTAAACTCTTGAAATGTCTAACAACTAATTTTGTAAGTTAAAGTTTTATTTTGAGTAGAATTCTTGCGCATTTAATTACCCTTAAGCGCTGGCACTGTGTGACCTCAATCGTGATAATGATCATGGGGCAGTAAGGCGCCGATTATAAGCTAATACGTTGTTTACAGTCACGAAGTGCCTTTCATTGTGGCCAATATTAGGTTACACGTCATGAAACATATTGCAGTCCATTATGAGGGCAAGGTAAACACTGCAGTTGGGGAATGTGAACTATGAGGATGCGAGATGGGGCAGGCTGCAGATGAAGGGAAATTACTGTTGAACTCTGCATTCCCTCTTCCCTTTGTAAGATGGCGCCTGACGGTGGGGGGGGGGCGGGGGGGGGGGGGGGGGGGGGGGGGGGGGGGGGGGGGGGGGGGGGGGGGGGGGGGGGGGGGGGGGG
>JAQMCX010000019.1:5265541-5312603 GCA_029814765.1 Acanthurus leucopareius | reverse complement strand
CTTATGTGAGTAAAAAAAAAAACAAAAAAAAAAACAATGCATCATGTACAGTTCTGTCTAGATTTAGATTTAAAAAACACATGAAAATAAATGTTTGTTTAAATTATTTCTTGTGAAGACGAAAAAAATACAAATAAAAACGTCAAAGCTTGAAATGCTACCTACCTACCTACCTATCGCAAATAAATTCCGTAAAAGTTGTGTGATGCACTCAGAACAACAACAGCCTTTTAAGCAGAGGGTTGAGGTCGAGCTGCCTTTGTGTTTAGCCTTCGTTTTCTATGTATGTACTGTATATGTATGTATTTATTTGTTTGATGTATTGTACCAACTTGTCAGATAACTTGCTTCCAAAAGTAGAACCAGCAGAAAAAGCCTTGTATTGTGTGCGTTGTGAACACATGAATAGACAGAGGTGCCGACTCAGTCCCGTATGTACAGTAGCTGTGCCTTGTATCTTTCTTTTTGTTGTTGTTGTTGTTATTGTTGCAGGAGCTGCTGTTTGCATTGTTCACCTGGGCGAAACATCTTAGTAAAAGCTGATTTTTTTCTCCTTTCTCTAGCTGTTTTTATTTGGAAGTTCCAACAGTAAATTCCATTGCCTATGTGTAAAACTCCATCGTGATTAGCTTTTTGTAAATGTTTTTCAAAGACTGGAAGTCAAGAATATACTATAATAACAATAATAATGACGATGATGATGATGGCCATTATAATAAACTTTCTACTGGAATGGCAACATTACAGTGAGTGTACGTTTTTGTTAAATATTCAAAAGATTCATTTGCGATTTTTCCACGACTGCTGCTTGAAAGAGAAGAGTCAAAGTCTGCTGTCCTAAAATCTGCAAGCCTCTTGTTTAAGTTTCCGCAGGTTAAATCTCACTGAATTCAACAGGTCCCCCTGAATGAAAGCTTTATGTCTTACTCACCTTGCTGTGGAGCTGGGGGGCTTTTGGGGGTCCTTGGCCACTAACCGGCTCCAGGGGCCATGCGTCCCCTTGCGCACAGACTCCTGGGCTATTCCCGGAGAGTCAGCTCGACTTTTCAAGCTGTAAAGTTTATTAGGGCCGATTCTGGCTCTCTGACATTTGGGTGCTAAATGAATGGGGGGTTTTGTCTATGAATTAGATCGTAAAAATCATCCGGAGCGCGGCCAGATAGGCTCACTGGCCATAAACGGTCACGTGGTAGCCATTAAAGTAAGTTTTATGGTTTTGGGGAGTTGACAGTATATTGCACATAACATATAATCGCACTGACGGCGAGGCTTCGTCTGACTCTCTCTTTGCAGGCTGTAAGTGTTACTTGACCGGTACAGACCGTCTCTAGTGCTCAGTCCCCCTCAGTATGGACCGGACGCTCTCCAGGACTAGGACCGCGTCTCTGGGTAAGTTTCTGCAGACTATCCGGTAGCCCGAGAACAGCCAGCCTGTGTTAAACAGTCTTATTATTGTATTCGCTCCCTCTATCCGTCCCTATTAGACCATTACACTAATTTGTCAGTTGTGCAGTGCTGAATACTGGTCTCGGCAGATGTTGCGCAGGGTTGGGTCCGGCTCATGGCTATTTAATTGCTTCCTTCCCCGTGTAACTTGTTTCCCTCCATCTGTGGTGTAACTCATAATCCGTTTTTACATGTTCGATAATTATCTCTGTGTCCATTTCCACCCCCACAAACTTCTAGTTGTTGTCGTTTTATTACATTGGAGGATTCACAGACCGTCAGCCAGAAAGTTTTCAAAGAGTGTGTGAAGTGTGAAGATAGCACTGATAAAAGTATGCTAAGCGCCTCTGGCCTACAGAAATGGATTTACAACTAGTCCAGTTTGATGGGAGTCTGTAAATGCTGATGAATTTTTGGAAAATTTAGGTTCATCCCTGATTTTTTTTGAATTTCCTTTTTTTTCTGAGCGCTGCTCTCCACATGTTGTCACAATGTATGGCTTCAGGACAGGCTGTAAACAGTGTCAAGTAAACACAACATGGGAACAAACAGCAGCAGGGAGACTTTTGAAAAGGAATTCCGTTTTGTGTCTGCCACGTCGTTTTGTGTTTAGGGTTGAAAAGTTCAAATGACCCCTCAATAGTCACTCTCGCTTTGTGGTGACCCCTTGTCCGGTCAGTAGAGGCGAAAACCAACCACCAGTGGATTCTTAAAGCACACAAAAAGGGCTGAAACGGGAAACAAAAATTTAAAAATTATTCTCACAAATGCTTTTTACTTGCTAGCCTTTCTTTTTTGTTTGCATGGGCTTATTCTTTTAATCAAAAGGTGTGTGATTACATTCGTTACTGCTTTAAATTTCCAGGCCAAACTTCCACGAAAACATCTAAAAAATAAAATCGAATATCAGTGCTTTAGATTTTCAAGTTTTTGGCAAAAAATTATTCATGCAAATATCCTCTCAACTTTCTTAACGTAGCACAGTGAGCGAATTTGCGAGTGTCCCGTTACCCATGATAATTTAATTGCTAAAGTTTTATTTAAGATACAGAGGCCTTTATCATACGGTCTAGAACCGTTACGTTATTTTTCTGAATATTTCAGCTAAAAAATAAACCTATTAATCGCCGTAGAACTGTCAATATCCTCTTGAATATTTGTCCGCCAATGCTGGAGCGGTCACCTTTAACAGACTCTGCACACATAAGGCGGAATTCTTTCCACGTTTATTTTATTTGATTTGATTTGATCTGATTTTATGTCAATCAAATAATAAACTTTTGAGGTCGCACAGGTTGTAAAATTCAGCAGAATATTCCAAATTATTTGGCTCAGTTTATTGCTTTACAGATGTTGCTTATTGTTATGTAAAGAAGTCACCAGCTAAACAAAATTCACATTTACACACTTTCCAGTTTGATTTTCGATGCTCTGAAAATACAACAGGACACAACGAAATTGAGGTTATTAGCAAAATTAAAACAGTTGATAATATTTCAAAAGGAGTAAATTCAACGGGGCCCCATGTGCGGCATACTGCCAGGCGGAGAGAGAAAGAAGCGCTGTAGGTTCATCTGGAGGTCAGCCACAGCACCAAGATAAATCTGCATCCTCTCAGAGCCACCAGCAGAGCTCGCTTTAGGCCAAGTTCACTGTCACCCTGCTGCATAGAGAGAGGGAAACCGCTCACACATCCATTGCACACGTGCACACATGCACGCACACACACGTGCGCGCCTTCATGTTAATGACACGTTTGCTTGGCGTTGCCTATAAGAATAATGTGTATAAATGAATTTACCGAGGGACGCAGAGCGTGCGCCACATCCTGCACCTGAGGAAAAGAGTAAAGAGGAAGAGTAAGGGTGGGTCTGACTTAAAGTGTTGCCTCCAACAAAGACTTTTGGCTGCTTTGGTTGCTTCATAATGCTAATGAATGATTTGCATATTTGACGGCCTTATTAGTCTTGAGTGGGAGCCTGTCGGATTTATCTTTTCACTCCCTCGTTGGAAACATCATAAAGCCACAATTGCATTTCAGGTTTTGTGCTGGCATCTTTACTAATTATGAAATTTGGGAAAATGATTATCGTGATGGCAAGAGATATACACGTTGTTAAAGTCAATTTTTTTTTTTGTTTCAAGAGGGCCAGATATCTCACCGGGCTGGGACAGATGAGAGGGAGATAGCTGCAGAAGAGGAGGAAAAATTGGGGTCAAAAGTTTACGCGCTGAGCAAGTCTCCGTCATCTGTTCACTCGGAGCTTGATGCCAGCCTTATAATAGCGATCTTGACTATCCACACAAAAGACAGAATAGCTTTGAATTACATATGTTGCACAGTGCACTCCAGGTGAACCCTGAAAGCGCGGTGACCTCGCGTTTGGGACCGGGGGAGGGGACCCCCCACCCGTCCCTAGCAACAAGATTGAGTGGCTGGCGTTTTATTAGGGCGGTTGATTGGTGAATTTCCTTTGAATAAATTGCAGTTGATATGTTTAAGGACGAGGGCAGAATTTGCATTTTGAGGATTGATACTCTCGACCCGGTCACAGGGTAATGGGAAGGCCCACAGCCCCCAAATTGAGCCCCCGGACCCCTTAAAAAACATTTAGCCCCTCTCTTCCTGATCAACTGAATAGAAGCTCTTTTAGAAAGCAAAAATGGGACAGATGTTTTGTGGCTCACTGAGAGAAAGTTTAATTTTTTGTGGCAAAATATAGGCTAGTAGAGAAGTTTTTCATTTTTCATTGAGACTCGGCCTGTTTAATCGCTTTGGAAAATGAATGTAACTATTTTTTTAAAGCGGGATAAAATATTGAACCTTTGTTTGTGGGCGTAAAGTACGAATAGAAAATAGAGGAAATTAGTGGAAAAAAATACAAAAACTAAAAAACAACTCCGAAACAAAAATATTTTATTGATAGTATGCTTCAAAGGCATCAAGTAGGTCTCGCCTTTATCGGATAACTTATTATATGTAACGGCAGCACAAAGCACAAGACCAAGACACGTTTCAGTTAAAAACGAAACATATTTTTAAAATATAAATCGACTAGCAATAGTCATAATCAGGGATCTTTTTGATGAATAAGACTAAAAAAATCTAACTAAATTGGCACCTTCGATCATCATCAACTTTTTATCATCTTAACTTGAAATTAAAATAAAGAAATAAAAGAACAAATAAACTTTATTTTAGAAAAATTTAATTCAAACACACCTCTTTGTACATATTGAACACGTATATAGATGCGTGTCACACAACGCCAAACTTGTGAGTTTTCTGCACTTTTTAAACTGCACAGTAGTTGAAACGTTTAAAACCATGTTCAGCACAATTCAGGAGAGTTGATTCTTGTTTAGTCAAATCCCTATTAAATAGATTTAAATTCGTTATTTGGGTTTTTCATTGGACGCTGCCAAGTCCGTTAACTCATATTTATGTAAATGTAATGATTTCATACAGGCTTTTTAAAATAGACAAAAATTTTAACAGCAAGCGTGTGCTTTAGTACAAACCCTGTTTTTTTTAACCTACTTCAAAGTGCACCTTTCAACGTATTTACCTCCTAAAATTAACTTTATTCAACTTTAGTTTTCTGAATATTAGTTGTGCCCTTGTCAAAACCAGTCTGTCTCAATACTTTGAATTACAGCATCCTCTTTACTTAGAGGAATAGAAGTTGGCTGTGCACTTTCTTAAAGATTCAAGTGCTGTTTGTTTGCCTCTTAAGTATTACTGAAAGCTTGAACATCCTCACTAGTTTACAGCTGTAGTTTAGGACATCCCATTCTTATTATGAAGGCTTGTTTTGTCGCCTATAGCCTCGCTGTAAGGACCAAGGGGTGGCACGCTGTGAAAAAAAGGTAAAATGTTTTATTATGAGTGTGAACCAATATCAAAATGTTTCAAAACAGTTATGAAAATAGATTTTTAGCCCGAATCCTTGACACATCACACATGCAGGGAGAATTTTTTTATTCCGCCGTCAGAGCTCGGTATAGACTAGAGACCTTGTGAGAGCCATCTGCAATCTGTCACCATCGTCACAGCACTTCTCTGATAATCTAAATTTACAGTAAACTGTCAGCATGATATATATTGGTTAAATAGACCTTCGCTTCACAGTATACGCTCGGAAAGGGAGCACCGTGATCTGGCTCTTATTTTGTCCTAAAATACAATCTCCACGGCTTTTGTTAACATTAGGAGCGAAATAGCTCTTTAAATTTGGTGGAAAATTACTCAGATAGTGTCAGCTAGTGTAACTCTGTTTCCAAATGCTTCCTGTTAGTCCAATGGTCAATTGGATGATCATTATCCTATTACATTTTGCGCATGCTGCATTGTTCAAAGGGAATTTGTGGATACTTTATTGCATTCAAACACAGAGCACCACCTTACAGGCCTGGACTAGATAACGGAGGTATCGCCGAGACTTTTATCTGAAATACTTGTTTTGTAGCCATGAACCCAGTCCTTGAGCCTTCGTGTAAATATGCTTTAAGAAAGTAATTTCATAGCTGAATAGTGCATAAAAATAGAATCCATAGCAACAAGTAGAATGACCTGTAAAAACAAGTTATTCACGCAAGGATAAGTTGAGGTAAATGGATAATAGCCAAGCTGATCTGGCCCATATTTATACAGGACCTATATATAATAGAAAGGCAGCAGACTGTAAATTTAGATATTATGTGAAGTCTTCTTACCGCTGACATTATGTTGACATATTACCTCTCAGGTGGTCTCTTGGCCATACGGATACAGTGGATATATGGCAGAAAGTACATCAGCTGCCATGTACAATGAGTTAGGTGCAAGAAGGCCTATAAGATGCACAAGATAGTAGCAGATCTGGCTAACAGCAACAGTGTGCTAACATGGAAAAAAAGATTTGAGAAAAAAATAGGTCTGACTGTAGTTGCTGTGAAAAAGAAAAAAAAATCACTTGCTTTGCACCAGTACATCCAAAATTTATAGATTTGGTGATAAACACAAAAAAATTCCATTGTGTTTCATCTTAAATATCAACCAATCTGCAGTGGATCCCTGCAGTGAGCTTGCCATTTTTTCTACAGATTCATGGGCCTACTTTAGGCCTACATAACCCTAACTCACAGTTCGACGTGTCGTTTTCCAGATAGGTGGAAGTCTTTTGCACATTTTTAAAAAGCCTTCGGGGACCTTATGGGTGCTGACCCTCGCTAAGTGCTCCCCCAACTCCCCAGAGTTGAACGGCCCATGCAAAACTGAAGTCCAAGTCCGGGGTGAACCCCAGGTCACTGCGTCTAACAGATATGAAAATGTCGCCTCTTTGAAAAAAGGGCACGCCTTGTTGTTTAACAAAGACTGTCAATGGGCAAGATTAATCAGAAACAAAATGGAAACGGTGTCACTTTGGGGTCAGGCAGAAGTTATCTGTTTAGAGGAGCGAATAGAATAAGGGAGACCAGAAAAAAGGAGAGAAAAGAAAGCTTTCAATATTTCCGAAGTTTGGCCTCTTGTTTCTGCATGCAGAGGCCTTGTTGACGTGGACAGTGTGGACCAGCTTTGTGAAGAGCTGCTGCGTCTTCCAGGGACACAGATACAAAGTGCCACCTCGGACATGGAGAGGAAACACGACCTGGACATGATGGCTGATAGTGAGGAGCACGGTAAGAAAAATGTTTATTTTTTTAATTTTGTAAACATGCCGTCAAAAAATATATTTTTTGTAAAAATTAAATATATTGGAATCTGAAAGGATGCTCCTGAATGTGTTTTTTAAAATAATTTAAATAAATCAATACATTAAATACATTTTTTTTTAAATTTTTGATTATTGTTGTTCTCACTCTTGTTTTATGGGACATTTTTCCTTAAAATTTTTAGTATCTCTTCTTATTAACATATATTGTCAACGTTACATGACTTGACTTGGCATAAATATTATTATCATATCCTTGGTTGTTGACAGAAAATTGTTGCTGCAGGAAGTGCACGAGGGACCTCCCTAACATTTTGCAGATATGTGCTGAAATTCTGGCAAATTGTTTTTGGAAATGGTTGTCTTATTTATTTCCCAGTCCGTTCAGAATTGCAAAATTTCATCAGATACGAAGTTATCTATGCATTGCAAAGAAATTCTGGCATGTTTTACTAAAAATGGTCCATCCTGGTTACTAAACCCACGCTTTGTTTTTGCTATAATGCAAGATGCGTGTCTTGCAAGTGTATGTGTTGTTAAGACTGTTGAAGAGAGCTGATAATACTTGCGATCTGTGCCAGATAAGTTTCTTGTTGTATTGCGGAATAAACATGGAGCAAAAATAGCTGGAAACGATTCCTGTGTCCTGGGAATATTGCAGAAAAATGTGCATTTACGCAGCTGTGCATCGTGAGAAATGGGAGCTTCTCTTCTTTATGTGTGTGTCATAAGCAAGTATAAACCAGGCTTTACTGATACTCAAATTAAATGCGTTATATGCGGGCTTGTATGTCCGCAGAGCAGCTTCTCGTGAGTGCTTACTCGAAGCTTATGAGCACTGTTTCCTTTTTCGATTATTTTTGAGACGCAAAGCTACAACATTTGGTTTGCAGTGTTGTTTGGTATCTTTTGTATTCCTTCACTTGTCTTTATGAGGATTCCAGACATTGTAAACTCAAAACAGCAGACATTCACGTCTCTATTGGAAATAGTCTTTTGTCTGTGGTATCCTTTTTTTCTCAGGGCTTGAATTTCATATCCACTTTCTGTTCCAGAGGAGATGGATTTTTTTCACATGCAGGAAAGCCTCACCCACATAACTTTGGCTCCGTGCAGTAAACAAGTTAGTTGATTGGTTTTGCTTTATATACTGTGATTTAATAAGGAAAACACCAACGTAAGCCAGTGCGAGCAGTGTTGGTGGTACCAGTGCCATGCTTTCCATTGGTTCCTGTTTACATGATGCCCACAGGACACGCGGTGATTGGTGGCGCTTCACACGTGACCAGGCAACTTTGTACATTTGACAGGGAGTAGGAGGGTTTTGTGGAGATCAGAAAAACGACAGCGCGATAAAAATTAGTATTGTTGCACTTCACAAATTAATGACCATGAGTTCCTACTTGATAAACTCCAACTATATCGAGCCTTCCTTTCCTCCATGCGACGAATATCAGCAGAGCGGATACATCCCCAACCCTGGTGATTACTACGAACGGCCAAAAGATACGGGCTTCCCCCATCACGACGAGCCTTCCTATCCGAGGTCAAACTACACAGACTCAGGCTACGATTATGGAAACGTTCCCGCCACCGGACTCGACGATTTCGGCGAAGGGCACCACGCACAGCCTCAACCGGTTCCACAGAGCCACGGTCCTCGCCTCACCGCGGCCCCAGACGGTGGCGCAGGGGCAAATGCCAGTAAAGACTGCAGCCTCGCCGGTGAGGTATATCCCGGCGTAGCGAAGGGCAAGGAGCCGGTGGTCTATCCTTGGATGAAAAAGGTCCACGTTAGCACCGGTGAGTTATCGTCATGGTTAAATAGCAGAACCACTGAGAAACAACCACTGGAACACACGCAAGCCTATTGAGGCAGCACTAGTAGCAGCCCTTACAACAGCAATTTACGACTATCGAGCAGCAGGGTCGGTAATTAAGGACCCTCGTAAATTTTATTGCCTGTGTTCGTCTGTCGGGGCCATGTGCCTTTGTTGCTTTTTAACCCAAACTACCTCCACCACTGGAGCCCAGCCAAACTGTAATATCCAGCCCCGCTGTTTTGTTAATCATTTCTATGCTCGATCTGTCCCTGGATGCGAGTGCTTGTACACTCGGCATCTCCACATTAAGGTCATGTCCGTAAACTGAAACAAGACAGAGTAAAACAAACAGGGCGGCTGTGATAACCCCACCAAACCCTGAATTTTTCACAGTTTTTCAGCCTAGAAATGTGTCCAGTGGAGGAACTAAATGGCTTTGGAAAAAAAAAAACGATATCACCCTGCATGTAACACCTGCTTGCTTGCCTGTGTATGGCTTTTCCCCCCTCCAGTCAGTGCCAGTTACAATGGAGGAGTGCCCAAGAGGTCCCGCACTGCCTACACCCGCCAGCAGGCTTTGGAGCTGGAGAAGGAGTTTCACTTCAACCGGTACCTGACGCGGCGCAGGCGGGTGGAGATTGCGCACACCATGTGTCTGTCCGAGCGCCAGGTCAAGATCTGGTTTCAGAACCGGAGGATGAAGTGGAAGAAGGAGCACAAGCTTCCCAACACCAAGATCCGCTCCTCCAGCTCGGCCTCGTCCTCATCCTCCGGGGCCCAGCAGCAGCAGCAGCAGCAGATCAAAACAGGCCAGCAGCTTGTCCCCACGCCGTGCACCGCAGGTCTATAGTGCCTGAATGAACCCCACCCCACAAAACCCAATCCAGACTGAGATGGCAAATAACACAAGTGGAATTTGATGGACCGATTCTCAGTATTTTACACACATGGTGTTCTCTTTCCCCTTGCCTCTGCCATTGGGCCCCCATCACGCCCTTTGTACCCTTTCCCTCTCCGCTCGTCCTCGCCCTCGTCATATAAGCTTGAAATTCACCTTTAATTGCCACGGTGGCAACTGAAGTGTTTATATATTTGTTTATTATTATGAAAGAAGGAGACGCACATTCAATAGGACTTGGATCAAAATGTATCATTACAGTTAAAATTGAGTGAGGTAAAAGTAAATTTAAACTCATTTTTTATATGTTCTCCTTGATTAATGGTTTTTATTTTTTTTGTTATTGCTCATGGAAAGTTCTAATATACTTGAAAGAATGTTTAGCGAGACTCAAGATGCCTGTTAGAAAACCAGACGGCTGTTTTAGAGGAATGGCATCAGTCAGAGGTAACAGTGTAGTTTGTGTGTTTGAGTGGGATGGTTTACTGTTGAATGTAGTCCAGGTGACTCTCACATGTAATGTACATAGGCAAATCATAATGAAGGCACAATAAGCAAAGGATTTCGTCACGTAGAATTCTGTTTGTTGGTGTTGTAAGCTCTAGTTTTATTTGTGCTAGTCCGTCCCATGTTGTGCTGTGTTCTAAACTGTGAATATTTGTATGTGTTGTCTCAGTAATGACCGTTGTGATGTAGGCTAGCTTAGGCTCAATCTGTCCTTGTGAAATAAATATGTGCTTCACTTATAAGGATGCCTCGGCTTTGGATGTTTTGTCATCGCAAATTCTGATTCGATTTGAGCGCAACATGTATGTATTTTTGAAGCCGGTCGTATTTACATGCGCCTCCAAAAATTGCATTTTAAAAAAAAAATCAAACGTTTTATTTTTATGCTGTAATTTCTGTCAAATTCACATTGACTTGAATTTTTTAAGGACTTTTATTTGAAACATTTAAATCAGTTATCCAGTGTTTAGAGACGCATGCGTAAAAGTGCGTCCCAGCATTGGATTTAATTCACTGCGCCACTCTTTCAAAAAACAAATATAACTTTTTACATGATATTAAAATCAGTCTGCTATTTTATTTAATTTGCTCTGATATTTCACGTGTCAATAAGGGCGGATTTTGTCTTAGAGTAAGATTCAAAAGGTTTGACGCAGTTCCAGCGTTTCCAGGTGTTTAATTTATGTTACCAATTTAAAATGAAGTGTGTCTTATGTCCAACACATTGCGTAAAACGCATTGAAATGTCTGATTCCATTATGTCTTTTATTGCCCAACTGACTGAAATCCTAATCCGTAAAATATGCATGAATGTCATGCGTATTTTCGTGGATAAAGACAAGATGTGATTGAAATCTAGGAGGCAGATATCAGCTGCTTAAGTGTTGCAGGCTTTGCTACTGACACGGGAATTAAACCTAGCCCGAATTGTTACATGTGTCCGGCCACACATATTGTCCTCACTTGCCATTTTAAGAAGATCTCAGCCAGGCTCGGTACACCAGAGTGTGAGTGTTGGTCACTACCTGCTACATCCAAACAATAGAGAGTTCAACCAGGGGACACGGCGGGCTCTGACCAATCACCGGCTCAGAGCACTTCTTCTGACCCCTGACCTTTCGACACACACAATGTTCAGACCATACATCAGTGCTGAGACCTCCGCGAGCTTTTTCTTTTCATTTAAGATTTACCCAGAGACAGCGCGGAAACAAAAACTGTGTTTAGGTGTGAATCCGAGCCATGAATTTTCCCAAAATTCCTAGAGACAGCTCGTCTGCAATTCATCACAGAAACACCCCTGTCAGGCCGTGTAGAGAGGCCACATATGAGCTAAAACATGCTGCCATTGTGTGTGTAATTTAGTAACGTTTTCAATATATTTTGGCACTGATGGTCTCTGCTCAATAATTATGCCAATAATAACATTATGAACGGGTTCGCAGTGCGTAGAGTCGTAAATTAGATCAAATGGATTTC
Source organism: Acanthurus leucopareius (assembly GCA_029814765.1). Taxonomy (NCBI): domain Eukaryota; kingdom Metazoa; phylum Chordata; class Actinopteri; order Acanthuriformes; family Acanthuridae; genus Acanthurus; species Acanthurus leucopareius. Next base: position 5,300,757 of record JAQMCX010000019.1, on the reverse strand, counting down.
AGACAAATTTCTCACATTAAATAAGCACATAAAAACTGTGGTAGAAGCTCTACATTCATGTTGGTATATTTTTGCTGCATTTACACATTTAATAGCGTTTTCCTCTGCATTTAAAAAATAATCGAGCAGAAATGTTCCACCTCTCTTTGCACGTACTCCTCAGCCCTCAGTGCAGCACTCGCTGCAGACATGGAATCTGTGCAGAAGATGGCGTTGAGGCTGATTGGCAACGATTTTGCGCAGACTCCAAGAAGTCCAAAGAAGTTAAATTACAGATTTCAAGTCATTTGATTTGCGCATAGAGGTCACTTCCAATGTACTGAAATTTTAATTCGCCCATTCACGTGACTTGCTGAATAATGAATGCCCCGGGGTCAGAAATAGATCTGAAAATCTGCCTTATTTTCATTTGAAGTGATCCTCTACAGGGTGCGAGTCAGATCTCTTCTCCCCTGACAAAACTCTGCCCGCTGGAGACAGTCCGTCATGACCTGTGAGTAGATGTGGTTGTTTCTTGTCTTAAACTTTATGTAAATCTGCAAATAATTGTGTTAAATATCCCGGAAGTGGTGTATTTTTCGTGATCTTCCGTGCACGATAAGGGATACTGGAGTAGATACATTTCCAGCTGTTCATTGCTGTAATGTTTTCTGAGGTTGTTAACATCTCAGTTTGCTTAGAGTTAAACTGAAAGTCATGTCTCTTAATTTGATTGCAAAAAAAAAAATCCAATAATATTAATTAACTGAGATCACATTCATTGTGTGATGTGAATGAATTTTGTTCCTAAAAATGAGCGATTAAAAGATTATATACTATTATATTGTTTCTTTCAAGGGGACAGCGGGTCTGATTTTCCCTTATTTTTATTAAAACCGGACAAAGGAGGATGATAAAATTAAAATGTGATTTTTTCCAATAAATGTCTTATAAGACAAAACAGCTTTGAAAATTTGTCCAATATGATTGCATACCAACAACTTGGCTGCAGAGGTGAAAACTGTAGCTTAGATGTAGCTAAAAGTTCTCTGGGCATGCAGGAACACTCAAAGTTGAATTGCGTGATAACATAAAAAGAGAAAAGAAAAGAAAAAGCAGCAGTCCGCATGTTAGCAAAGTTTACCTTAAAAATACAAAGTTTAGTTACTTTTTGCAGGGGTTTTCAGTTCAGTTAACAATTTTTATTTTTCAATTAATGCATTCATATCACTGCTGAATTCAAATAGAGGGTAACTGTATTTAAACCAAAGTAACACAGCAAATGACTAATCTGTTGCATGATAGAGCCCTTCAGTGGGAGTTAACACAGCAGTCAGTTTAGACAAGGGTTAAACATTAACATGTAATATGTAATAGTGTTCATTATTATTATTATTATTATTATTATTATTATTATTATTATTATTATTATAGCAATGGTTAGCTTTTTTTGCACTTACCTCAAAAATGTAATTGACAGCTTTTTACATGATAGCCTACTACTTCTGATCTGTAAACAAGCATAATAAAAAGCCAGACAGTTCAATATGGCAATGTTTTATTACAACCAACTTTGCGCAAACAATTACGCAGTCTTCTGTCTGCATTCATGAGACATGGCTCCAAAGTCAACTTAAGCGTTGAATTTCGCATTAGCCTTGATGTTGGCCGGTGTAAACCTCGCAGAAAGAGTTATCTTCGGCTGAGTGTATCGGTAACCCAAGCCAGGCTGTTAAGAGCTCCGAGTGTCAACAGTGTGGGAAGATAGGGACCGCCGTCTGGCCAACATCCAGAGGTCTGCGCCTCTCACTCCTTTTTGCTGACAGTGATAAGGAGCCATGATTTGTGTAAATAACATTTATTTTCTGCTAAAATTGTTGAGATTTAAAACACAATCAATCAACTACCACTTTTGAGCACGGGGCAAAGTCTGGTTAGAAACAAAAAGAGCAACATAAAGTTTTAAAATAAACCAGGCTACCAGCTGAGGGCCTTTAGTTTCCAAAATAACTCCCCACTCGACTCTCTGCGCCTCTGCCCGGGTCAGGGACGAGTTCAGGTGCGATGGCGAAAGGCAACGTGGGCTTAGCTTCCAGTGCATGGTCATGTCAAGCCATAAAATCCTGGTGTTAGCTCCACATCTGTAATAGGTAAAGAAAAAAAGAGCAGAAAATGTTATCTATAGTCATATTCACTGTTCAACAAAAAGAGAAATCTTCTTTTTTATATGCGTATAAAAGCTGTGCCTAAAACTTCATTTTAAGCTTCATCTTTAATATTCCTCCGCTTTTCTTCAGTTTAACAAGTGTTAAAAGAGTTGGTTTGCTTCTGTTCCTGCTCTTAAAAGTTTACCGCTCAACTTGTAGTTTGAGAAGACAAAGGCTGGTGTGGGAGTGGGATGCTGTCTATGTCCGCCCCGAATGATTAATAGTTGTGGTGGGATTTTTCCACGCCCGCTGCTCGGTGTTGACGGAAAACAAGCGCCAAACGGTGCCGAGATGAGAGAAGCTCTTCCGGGCTATAGGGCTTTTGGCAAGGAGTGGCAGGAGCCAGATATCTTCCATGATGCACTCACTGTAGATAGGAGCTGGCTTATTTCAGGGTGCTTTTGACAAACCACAGTAAGACTGTGGCTTTGTCGGTAATTTTACCATCTTACCCCTACCATTCTCACCCCTCCCTCTGTAGAGACTCCAAACTCTTTTTTTGTTTGCATAAACCTGTAATTTCACTCAGCCGGTCATAGGAAACGCGTAAGCGCATGTAGGTCGAATGGGGGTCCATGTAGTGATCAGCGGGGTCGAGCAGCCACTCTTTGGTTACCTCACCTCCACTTTCCGCTCACTGCTGACTGACACGCACCCCTCACGACCACCAGGACGCACACAGGTAAACGTGTGACTTTTTTTTCTCAACTTGGACAAGAGCATGCAGGCATTTGCTGATGGAGAAGCAGAGGCTGAGTAAGTGGTACTACAACCGAACTGTGCGACTGAGGACTGAGGGGGCGATATTGAGTAAAGCTCTCTGTAGCCCTGGCTGTGCTGTAAAGGGAAAGGACAAGAGGTTTTTCTGGAGTGATGTGCAATCATTATGCCACCCTTAAATGGCATTTTGTAGAGAAAGCCCTTTCCATCTCACATAGTGCGAAGTGTCACGCTGCAGTGCAAAAACAGTCTGCTTTTAGCCTGACTCAGAGCTGCGGCTGCACTTGAAACTCAGCATAATACAGCAGGATTAGCTCTTTCAGTCGCTAACAGGCACCAAATATATGGCACTTTAAAACTGACAGAACAGTCTTTCCCTCTGAATGGGCGACACGTGGAAAAGCTGCTTCTCTGTAAGAGACTTGCCCCTCTGCCAGATACATTGCAGTGTCACACACCCCTCTTTTTTCTCCCTCCAAACTGATCCGTTTCTCCTCAGGGGCAATGACTGCCTCCATTAATGATTCACGGGCTCAAATAAAAGGGATTTAAGTTGACGTTGCGTCACGTGAGCGGGGCGCATAATACTGCGCGGTGTAATGGCACGGGGAAGAAAACCGGAGCCCCGGTCTGGCCATATGATGCTGATTATATGCGGGTTACCCCCTCTTTCCGCGAGGGGAGTCCGGGCTTTGTAGTTTTGTTTATCGAGAAGAGAAAAAGAAAAGAGAGACAGAGTGAAAGAGAGAGGATCCCGAGTTTGTGGATGTATTATACTGCTGTCACGGACGGATATGTTTTTCCACGCGGAGAGAGTCAGAGCGTGAGCTTTGGGAGGATGGATTTTATTTTGAGGTATTTCCGCCGATTGTTCATTACTGTCGTGAGTTATTGCTGCGTGAGGCAGAGGTCAGTAAAAGGGGTCCAGGGTTTATGCAGGGCGAGAAAATATACAGGTACCAGAGAGGCTATCAATATGCACACATCTGTTTATATATCATATTCATCATAGGTAATCGAGCGATACATAAATATAGGCCTAAAGCAGTTATACACAGCATATGTAGGTAACCATTTAAGGATTTATCTAGGCCATTCAGTAATCGTTCCATTAAACATTATATAAATATTATATTACCTTCAATGTAAACTCTAAACAGAGCAACTGAGAATAAAAAATGTACTTTTAAATCACATCTTAAATGTTGCGAACAGACATTTGGTTAGATAGGCCCGTATAACCGTTTGTAAATAAAGCGGCCATTTAAATATCGGCTTCCAAGAAAAAGCCAAACAGAGCACGCGGCCGCTCCAAGGTTTAGCCGGTTCAATAAAACAAAAACATCTCGTGCCTTTACGTGAGTTTTTTTGTGCATAAATGATACATCAAGATGGGCTCCATAAAGAAGCAGGGGAACGCGGTGGGTTGTGTCGCTCCGCCAGGGAAACGAGGATATAATGGAAGACGGAGTGCCATCCAGGACCGCGCGGCCGCGCTGAGGTCACGGCGCTCCTGCTTGATTTATGGGCGCGGGGACTTGGGGAAGATGGTGCGCGAGAGCTAATGACTATTCGATCCGTGTGTGGAGAAAATGCAGCAGGGAAACAACAAACACGTTATTTACATAGGCCCATTTTTTTGTGTTTTTATTGATACTACGCTAATAGTCAGCAATATTTGGTTAAAATAATAATAGTAATATGTTTTTGTTTTGGTTTGATAAAAAATCTTTGCACTTTTGATGTTATTGATGCTGTTTTCTATATTAGCTTTAAATGGTTTTATGTTTCTTTTGGATCAAAATATTTTGGTTGATATTTGTGCAAAATATTTGAAGAATCTAGATTTTTTTTTTTTAAACAGTGTAGATATTAATGTTTTAACATATAAGTTTGAAGCCTGTGTTTACGTCTTAACTTCTGACCCAAAGAACTATCTTGAAATTGTTACATCAAATTTTACTAGCATTGATTTGATCTTTTCCCCCCATTTCTTCTTTTTACGACAGTCTAAAATGAGGCCTGAACGATTACGCATATGGTAGACTTATTATTTATGATGAAATTTTCTCATTACGGAATTGGGAGCGCCTATTCCAAAATTACAAATCCCATTAACGCAGTTTACAAACGAACACGTTCAAGAGTTTTATTGTCCTCAGGGAAATTTAAAATATGTATTCCTCATTGCAGAAATCCAGCCAAGTAAATTCAGGCCATCGCGCGGTCTCCGAGACACCTTGAACTGCTTTCGGTAAGTCCATATATCTTTATTGATTTCTGTTATGAATGCTTGATGGTTATATCCTTATTCAATTTCTAATAAGTACCACACACGCCCACCAAAGCACTCGCAGGGATAGAGAAGCAGCTTATGGCTTGTACGTTTCCTTGTAGCAGCAATATGACCAGCCCGAGAGCAATAATTCCTTCTCTTCCACTTGTCTTCGTGCGGTAATTTGTCACTATAAAAGTGACGAGGGGAATCGCAGCTCTTGGAGCGGTGCCTCGCTCCTTTCAAAAACTACTTTCTGTGAAAGCCATCTGCTTGTAGCTGCTGTAGTTTACTGCATTGGAGTTTTAAAAATGTTTTTTTTTCTTTCATCAGCATTTCAGATTTCATTTCTCTCCGCGTTGTTTTACGCCTTATTATGTCCGGCCGCAAAACGACCACCGCCTCAGTGACACTTCACCCTCTGCTCGGGGCCAAATTAAAAAGAGAGACCAATCAGCAGTTTAGCAGAACACAAAGAAGTAAATAATTATACAAAGTGACTGCTCTGGTTTGAAAAAGAAAAAGCTGAATTAGCAAAAAAAATTGTCCTCACGCGTGAATTTTTGTCCCACTCACCCTCCCACGCCGTCCGTGTGTTCTACCTTTTTTAATTGTGTCCCTGAATTTTGTCACAGAGCCTGAAACCAGCAGAGAAGCTGCTGCTCTGGACGTGTTTACAGCCTGGGGAAGTTTGAGAGGACATAAATCTATTTTTTTCTATTCTTCCTTTTGGCTGCTAAAAGCCAGCATACCATGCAGAGGGATTCCCCTGCTGCCGGCTGTCTTCTCCCCTGCTCCTCGCTGCATGTCCTCCGCTCTGCCTTTTGGTGATGAAACTTCTTCCCATTTTTCACACCCTTCTCCCGGTGGGCTTTTCCCTTGATATACATGGAACAACGGCTTTGATCTGAAGTTGTTGTCCTTCCTTAGCTTAAAACACATAGACTTAGATTGTGTTCTATTTCTTTAGAGAAGAAACCATGCAGGCAGTGGAGTGGCGCTAAAATGAAAACGAATTGCGCGTCCTCGTGCCCATAGATTAAGGATTATGTGCAAAAATGTGGGTTAATAATTAAGCTCGTGGATAGAAGCCCTTTATGTCCCGTGGAAATGGAAATGTAGCATGGTCAGCGGCTGATTATTCCTTTGTATCCTGCCCTCATTCCAACATCTCATCCACTGGGCTCATAATTCCACTGCAAGACGTGGGAATAAATAATAACGAAAATAAAACATTAAAAACACTTTAAGGTTGGACTTCCACGCTATTTCTAACGATGCATTATTTTTTTCTAGACCCACTACCTCATTTGGTTGGGGGAGGAGGAGATGGCAGCCACTTGATTTGAACTGGCTTTCCAAGGCGCTACTTATTTGCATAATTTTTTTTGTCTATGGTGACGCTCTGGTTCGGGGCAGTTCACTGGTGTCTGCATGGTACTGGTGAAGGATCACATAGTCCAGCATTGCCTTGGCTGACTTTAATATTGCTATGAAGCCCTGGCCATTGCTCTATAGCATGACGATAAATTCAATCCTGAGGCCAGATAACTCTTATCTCTGTGACCCGACTGCTCACGCCTGCTTTCGTAATCTCGGTTTACCCATCCACGTCGAGTAGGGAAAAAAAGAAAAGGAAGAAAGGAAAGGGGTTTCTCTCGGCTCTTCCCTTTTTTTGTTGTGGCTGCTAATGCCTGGTGTATGGCAGGGCGCAGTCTGCTGCTGCTGCTGCTGCTGCTTCACCCAGCCAGCCCTGCCTCTAAACTTTTTCCTCTGGATTACTGCTTTGATCGATTTCGTCGCTGAATGAGAAAATATCGCTCGGTGCTCTGCATTCGTCGTCAGAGGATAAGGTAAGCAGGCCAGAAATAGGCTCCCCTTCGGTTGTAAATGGCGGAGTTTGTGTGTCGCGCGGTGATTTATCACCGTATGACTTAGATCTCGGTTCAGGAAGAGTTCACACACACAGTCAGGCAGCCAGATTTCTCTAACGTGGAGCAGACTGCACCGTGATAGAAAAGCTCAAGTCTGTCATTTGTCTCTTCTCTTTTCTGCCATTTATGTGTATCGTAATGGTTCTTCTACACCTCAAAGCTTTCTGATATCTTTTCCAGGTCATCATGAGTGCAGATATAGTGAAGACACCTTCTTTCACTCTGCGGTTTAGCTGCGTTGAGGGCAAGATCAGGGTTCATTTTATACTGATTTGCTTGTTGTTATGCACGGCTTCACAAACCTTGAGTTGCTCGGCATTTTCTTGTAATTTCTTTGAGCTCGCTTAATGCAAATGCACCCTAGTTATGCATCTGCTCCGTGAAGATGTTTTAGGCTCTCTATGGATCATGGAGTAAACAAGAAAGATTTTTTTTATGCAGCCTACAGTTATAACATCGTTTTTGTTGGAATCACATGCATTGACATGTGTATCACCACGGACTATTTGTTCAATGGCCTGTTTCAAATTTTGAAGTCAGAGTTGCTATCAAATAATTTGGATTTTTTTTTTCATTTTTTTATTGAGTGTGCAAATGATCTGCCCTCTTGACTGAGGCGAACGCAATGGTTAAAGAGTGCAGACAAAAGACCTGCAACACTTGACCTGGTTTCAGAACCCATTAGTAAATGAATACGGCTGGTTTTCTTTTTTATTATTTATTCAAAATGTTTCGTTTTAAACGTATTATTATTATTATTATTATTATTATTATTATTATTATTATTATTATTATGTTATAAGCAGAGGTTTTAACTTAGGAGGTGCACATTAAGTATTACACGGCTTCATTTATAATAACACATTATAAAAGATTATCCGTGGCTCTGTGTCTCTTGCGGTTTATAGCTTCCCCAATAATCTCTTCGAGACTGATCCCCATGGTTACCTGCGTGAATTATGGTGGTTTAGAAACAGGTTCTAGCTGTGCCAACCCAGGTTTCTAACTAGCGCCGGGCTTGGCTTCCCACCGAGCCGCTCATTCCGAGCAGGCCGTCCCGGCCCACTGACCCCCCCATCTATCACCGTAACGGGGCGCCGCGCAGACAGCACCGACAGCAGTCATTATTATGGGCCTGCAAGGAGAAGTACACACCGTGGCCACAGAGATGCACGGATGCCCGCCCGGTTTTTCAGGTTTCCTCGTGGCTCCCCTATTCTTCTTGCAACATGCATAGGAAAGAAAAAGAAGAGAATGCGGTTGTTTTTGCTTTGCGCCAGGTGGCCGAGGAAGCACAGCGCATTGAGGTCTATCCTGTTACAGAAGGAGCATTTTTTTTTACTAACAAAGAAAAATAAAAAAAGGGTTTAAAGTTTGTGGGACACGCAGAATAATATAGGAAATTCGATGCAGTGTTGACAGCCCTGTTGGTAGAGAAACAATATAACAAAAATATTATTTTCCTGTGTGGTAACCCGCTAATACTCTTTTTTATAGCTACAGCACACATTTTCTGTAAACTGTAACTCTATATTCAGTTTATTGTTAATAGGCTCAGGGGTTTAAAATGTCATGCAGTTTCTTGTTAGGTCCTAAAATGGATTTGGCAATCTGAAATGCTCTTGAAAAGATTTTTGTTTTGATGTGGTTTGGCACAGATGGTAATACAAGGTTAGTGCATGCCTTTGTGCCCTGTGTAAGCCATAAGGTAAACGGTAATAGTCTACAGAACTGTTGGGCCTATCTTGCTTCCATAGTCTCCAGTGTCAGGCCTGTATTGAAAAGTAAGATGGATCGCCACCATTTCTTCTCCTCACAGTGCTTCTTGTAACCCTAGGTTCACCCGAGGAGGCCATTGGCGGAGAGGCGTCACGTGACCACGGGGTGCCAATGTTATTCTACAAGGGTGTCAAGACCCTGTCAGTTTCTGAAATAAATATTGGGAAACGGCGAGATGCAAAAGGCAACCTACTACGACAGCTCCGCAATTTACAGTGGCTACCCATATCAAAGCGCAAATGGCTTCAGTTATGATGCCAATCAGGTCCAATATCCCCGGGCCTCTCATGTGGAAAGTGAGTACCATCGACCTGCCTGCTCCCTACAGTCTCCTGACGGCTCCGTGGCTCGGCAGAAGCCGGGGGAGATGGCGGAGAGCTGCGACAGGACCACAGCCATTCAGGCGGCGCAGTCTAAGGTTCATCCTGAAAGCAATCAACCGCAGGTGCCGGTGTCAGGCCCACCCCCTCCCTCACAATCCCCCGGTGCTATCAGCCAAAACACAAGCAACGGGTCCAGCCAGCCCAGTGCCAAGAACGGCTCCCCGACCTCTACTGCTCGTGGCAAACAGATCTTCCCCTGGATGAAGGAATCCCGTCAGAACACCAAGCAGAAACCCACCAGTAGCTCCAGTTCAGGTACTAAACAGCTGCTGCTGACACACACAACTTGATAGCCTCTGACCAGAAACTTGCACAAGTTTTGCTGAGGGATGATACTACATGAATGGGCTGTGGGTGGGTGGTCAGGTAGGAGGGTAGGAAGAAGGGGGGACTAACTATTAACAAAACAATGCCCCTGTGAAGGTTAAATGGTTCATTGTTCTGTGTCAGGGTCAACTACTCTATATCTTTAAGGCAGTGATTTGTGGCATTATATTGCTTTATATGGGTATATTTTCCCCCTGGAGGACACTTAAGTTATTCAGGAACTGCAGCCAAAAAATATTATCAACACTTCCATGACACGGGCACAGTGAGTATGATCAAGAGGTACTTTATTACATCCACTTCCTGCATTGATTCAGTCACATTTTCTTAAAAAGTCCAAACAGTATTGCCTCAAACATATTATAAAGGTATTATAAGGTTGTGGACTGTAGGAGAAGTATCAGGCTCAGTAGATTCCACCATTTGTTGTCCCTGTGCCCCGCAGCTGACCTGTCCCTACTGTAAACATGCATCTCTACTGATCACACAATGTTCCCGCAGAGACAACAAACAAACACGCACAACAGTTGTTTCAGTTTGTCCTGCTGTTTTGATTAGAAGGAAATTTGGTGGGTCAGAGTGAGGGGTTTGTGTTGGGGTGGAAGAGTGGGGGGTTTGCTTATTTACATAGAGCCCACCCTAAAATTCAGAGATGCTCAACTTCCCATGACCGTATGATTTTTTACAAATTTTGTGGTCAGTGTTTCAAAGGAGGCACACGTCGCGTTAGACGTTGGACATGAAAATGCAAAGCTGTGTGGCCTCACTATGGAAAACTACTTCCTTTAGCTTTTAACCACCTGAAGTGCTAAACTTTGAGGCACGTTTCACGCTGAGCCAGAACCTGCTTTTGATGGAAGAATAACCTGGTGGGTCAGGGTTTTGGGAAACTTATTTGCATGGGCCCAACTTCAAAATAATACAGACGCTCATATACTAAATGCCGTTTTCTCAAATTTTCTAATTAACTTATGGATAGCCTCCTGTCTTACAGGTTTAAAAATCACGGTTTGAGCCTCAGGGAATGTTATTATTTTTTCCAAGCAATGCATTAAATGTGAAACAATATATCAAAACGCTTTTACGCACATTTTACGTCTTAGTCTTTTTTTTAAAAAACGTACTTTTTTTATTGTAACGAGTAATTTTATCACCGTTATCGTAAGTTGTTCACAGAAGGATTCAGGGTGCAAAGCAGTATGTAATTTTTACGCATGCTTTGCGCAGATACGCACCTTTTTTAATTGGCAAAAAACTTAGCGAGTCGGGGTGATGGGCGAGGTTGGGGGAATTCGGCTTGTGCAAACAAACGTCCTCTAAAAAAATCTAAAAATCTAAAAATGTAAAGGCGCTCGCTTTTCAATGCCCCTTCCTTCTGTTCACCTCAGTAGACTTTCTAATTAAGCTGTTATATGTACTCCTCTACAGTAAAAGGTTAAAATGCTTTAGCTGTGATTTATGTTTTCATAACATGTATGAAAAACCATTTTACGCACGCTTTACGCACACACGCCAGACAAAAATCCTGCCTTTAGCACACGTTTCGCACACCCGTCTCCATTATAAATCAAAGTAATTGGTTTTAAAAAAAATAAATTCATAAAATAATCATAAAATAATAATCTTTATAGAAAGATATTGCCCCACATACATTGGCACTCCTCTTATTTCTTGTGTTAAGTTCTCTTTCATCTCTTTAATAACCTAATGGGTCAGGTTATGTCATGCTGCACGCCGTTTCCTCCAGGTTTGGGTGACAGGTACTGAAATTTATTAAGTGTTGGCCGCCTGCCACAGCAGTAAGTAGACCAACACCTTGCTATTCTGCAGCCAAGCTCCAGCCTCTTAGAAGGGGAGGTTTATCAGTGAGGGCGAGGCGAGCTGCTTTATTCACCCTGAGGAATACATAATGCTTGTGTTTGCATTACGCGTCTGCTACTCTTTGACTACGGGGGAAGATGAGGGTCAAAATGGTTTAGTTGGATATCTGAGGCTACCTGGTTATAAGATATTGACCTACTATTCTCCAGTTACATGTTATGCCCTTTGCATTTGGTGTAGCATGAACACAAGCGGTGTATCAATACATTGATTGTTAATTGTCTAATGGAACCTTAATGATAACCCCTGTGCTTTGTTGTTGGAGGCAGATTTACCCAAATATTCTGATGTTTGCAGCACACAAACACGTGCACATGAACGCAAAATGCGTGTAAATTGAGAGAAAGGAGGAGAAAGAGTCGTTGATAAAAACCCCTTTTTAAGTAGTGAAGCAGACAGGGCATATTTATCTATAAAACTGTTTGCTCACCGTCCCCACCCCCCTCTTGGAGGTTTAGAGTTCTGTTATCAGCTGTGTGCGTGTTGTCACAGTTTTGCTTTCACTCTCACTCCTGCCTCTGTACCTCTCTCTCTCTCTCTCTCTCTCTCTCTCTCTCTCTGACTGTCTGTAATGGATTACTGATTGACATCCTCCTCTCCTCCTCCCTGACAGTAGAGAGTTGCCCCGGAGACAAGAGTCCTCCGGGGTCAGCAGCATCGAAGAGGGCCCGGACAGCTTACACCAGCGCACAACTAGTGGAGCTGGAGAAGGAGTTTCATTTTAACCGGTACCTCTGCAGACCCCGGAGGGTGGAGATGGCCAACCTGCTCAACCTCACAGAGAGACAGATCAAAATCTGGTTCCAGAACCGTAGGATGAAATACAAGAAGGATCAGAAAGGCGTCGGAATGATGCCTTCCCCTGGCGGACAGTCTCCTCGCAGTCCCGTGGGCCCGGCCTCCGGTGGTGGAGGAGGCGGAGGATACCTCAACTCTATGCATTCTCTTGTAAACAGTGTACCTTATGACTCCCAGTCACCGACGTCTTACAATAAACCTCATCAAAATGCATACGGTATGGCCACGTCATATCCCCCTCCTTTGAACAACTCCCTCAACAACTGCCCGCCTTCCCAGAAGAGGTATCCCGGGACCGATTCGGCCACGCCCGAGTATGACGCGCATCCTCTCCAAGGCAATGGCAACTACGGGACGCACATGCAGGGCAGCCCCGTTTATGTCGGCGGAGGTTACATCGACTCAATGCCCAATTCTGGGACCTCCGTTTTCGGTCTGACCCACCTCCCGCACCCGCCGTCCGCAAACATGGACTACAATGGAGCAATCACAATGGGCAACAGTCAGCATCACGGAGTGTGTGATCCCACACCGACGTACACAGACCTAACGCCGCACTACTCTCAGGGAAGAATCCAGGAAGCGCCCAAACTGACGCATCTGTAGCGATGGCGCTGCCCGGATCACTCCGCCCATTGTCTTATCCACCTCCAGACTCATTACTGCTTTGTTTCTGCGCCTCCTCTCGGTTTCCACCTTCTCACTGCCTTTGTTTATGTTTTCTATAGTTTTGATGTGTGAAGTAGCGTAGGATAAATAATCACGACTTGCTTGAATTTTTCTCTATTTGCTCGTGTCATTGTCTCACAAAGACCTTTATCTGGGCTGTAGGACGTCTAGAGCGGGAGGGAGGGGGGTACACAGTATATGCATTGGCCTATTTAATCTTTTTTTTTTTAAATCATGTTTTAAAATGAAACTCAAACAGGGTATTATGAACATATGTTATTCATTTTAATGTGAATTTGTCCGTCTTTTATTTATCCGCAGTTGAAGAATTGTTTTTGTCTTTTGTTTTTTTGCATTTTGTTGCACTTGTGAAAGGATCCTTCAAGAGCCACGAGATGGGATTTATGAAGGAAATACATTTTCAAAAAACAAGGGGTCATGAGCTTACACGCAACCTCCCTTGCTTGTGTTGTTCTATTGGACTTTCTAATGTTATTTATTTTGTTCGGTGTAAAGATAAAAGAGTCCTTTAGTATTATTTGACACCTCTGCGATCCCTGTGTGGGGAGAAGGTTGGTGGAAAATTAGCGTCTCGGCCCTTTGCCAGCCCATACATGTAGTCTGCAGACGCTCGTCAGCAGCATGCAGCACACCATGTTGCTCTCATCGGCCATGTTTCCATTTTTTTCTTCTTCGAGGAGGTGTTTTCTTTTCTCAGCGAATGTAAAATCAATCAGTCATGCAATAAGGGCGGAAAGAAGGACACACGTTAACATTTTCTTTATTGAAGAAAAAACAACAGACATCATAATTTTTTTTTCGATGTCACACATTCCATGCTGCTCCACTTCGAAGAAATAAATAAAAAAAAAGTTGAAACATAATTGCAGCAAACCACGTAGTTTTTAATTTGGACACATCAGAGGCATTTCACAATGATCACAAAATAAATTACAAGACGTTTTCTTGAATAAAAATGTCAAAATATATTTCTAGTTTTGTTATTATTACATTGTATTAATGATATTCTATATTTCATGACGATGGAACCTTTTTAAGGCCATAAAAGAGAGACAAAACATTTTTTTTAAATTGGCAAAATAAGAGAGAGCGAATACAAAAACATGTTAGCAGTTAATTAATAAACCATAGGTCAGAAATTATAAATCTCTATATTCAATTTCCATGTATACAAAAAAAAAGAAGAACGAAACATAATGTGAACCAGTGGCTATATTTGATAATCAATTAGATAAAGCGAAATAGCTGCAGATAAAGTCAGATACTGAATAAAAGCTGCTTGATTTTTTCCCCTTCCTTGTGTCGAGCTCTCCGGTGGCCTTCTCCCCTCCTCTCATCTGCGCGAGCACATCCATAATAATAAAAATGTCACCCGGGCCCTTCACGGAGATTCTGCAAGAAGACAACAAGCTAAATGAGAAATCGTTTGAAAAATAATTCCCCGATATGTTCAGTCAGTCAAATGCGTTGAGAGAGGATGCAATCTGAACTAGAATCGCTTATTTGTCTCATTATTCTGCAGATTTGCAAATGCCAGTTCATCACAAAATGCCTCGGTTATGTGGATGGCTGTCAGTGGGTTGCTGAAAAATGGCAGTTTGTTTCCGTGTGTGCATTTTGTAAAATTGAAGGGTGCACAGAAAATATTGTCCATTGTTAGTAATTTGAAATTCTTTTCTTTGTTCTACATTATTTCTTAACATTGCTATATTTACAAAAAATAAGATGCACACATGGAGCTAAAATTATCAGAAAATCTCTGTTATTTTTCCCCAAAATAGCAGATAGTTTTTAGCATGGTCAAAGACATTTTTTTTACGTTTCTCATGAAATTACCAAAACATTTTTGTCAAATGTTTACCTTCTATGTTTTATAATGGCTTTTTGCAACTGTAGTATTTATTGTTCTCACTAATTTTGTATCGAGAAATAATTTTCAGCTCAGTCTGATTGATATAAGAGGGCATGAACATTAGTAGCCCTGACATATGGTTAGCAGGAGAACCTCGAACAATTGAACCATGGTGTGTCACAGTAAAAAAAAAAAACTGATGCTCTTAGTATTTCTGCATCCAACACAGACACACACACACACAGAAACACGCGCACACATGCACACGCATACACAGCAAGACACAGATTTGACCCATATGCACATTACACAGGTAGCACATAAATAACGGTTTAAATGAAACTGAAGATTTGTATTTCTATCTTGCACTTCCATCCGTGGGAAAGTGCTCCTAAATCAATCCTGCTGTAGAGACAGGAGTATAGGACAGGCTGGGGTCCACTAAATGCCGCCACCCACTCCTTTTCCTTGCACACAAAGCCTGTGCGTAATTCCAAAAAAGCCATCCATCTCTTCCCCTAGCAACTCTGTCCTTCACCACAAGGTCTGATCCCCTCACTAAACCTGCATGTCTACCAAAACGACAAATACATGCCGTTGTGTAAACTACATTCACAGCTCAAAGATAAAAGCCAGGTGAAGAAGCAGCTTCGCCCTATACTCACCAACGGCGCATTACCTCCTCCTCAGAAAAGGGAAATGGTCGCATCTTGTAGCTGGATTCTTATTTATCTTTAAAAAACATCCCTCAAGCGACAGCCCGGCTATAACTGCGAGCAAAAAACTAGTTCTAATCTGAGTGGCCAGTGTTTCTCGCCGCTTCCTGGCTGCATTTGATCCGGGGGAGAGTTAGAAGCCTTAAATGTGTTGTGAGGGCACCGAGCTGTCAGACCTTTTGGCGAGTAAGATTGATCGCGCGCAGGCTTCCAGGACTCTTTGTTTGGTATATAAGCAACAAACTGAGAGAGGCCTACCACTTCTCTTTCCTCTCTCTTACTCACAAAACCATGATTTTTTTTCTTTCTTTTTTTGGAATGAAATACAACATGTAATGCTTGATGAAAAACATCCCAAATGTGGCTTTCACAGATTATTCTGGAAGGGCTGCAAAACCGCTGCAACACTGCGGGGGAGAGCCATTCAATAACACTTTCATCTACATAATAACGCTGCAAATGGATTCGTTGTAAATGGTCGATTGTGAACGTGGTGCTGTTTGCTTCATTGCAATTTCAGGTAGAACTGATAATGGATATGCAGGGAGATGCCTTTCTCAGCACTGTGGCTGCTGTCCTCTCGGTAAACCCTGAGCTAGCCTTGTGGTTTTCCACCCTAAACATGGACACGAAAACATTTTGAATATTCGAATAATTTAGACTAATATTTATAGCAGCTTTTAGTTATGGAAATTATGATTCTTAGCCATCACAAAAGAAATAGCGCCTATGTGTTTTACCTTGTGTTTATGGGTCTGTTCATTCACATGGGCGCTCATGACCTCCGTGTAAAATCGAATTTTGGTGGAATAAACGAAAATACATTTAATATCAGCTTTAATATCATATAAAGGCCGCTTAAATAGCCCATAATAAAACAATGTTTGTCAGCGCGCATACATGCATGCGTTTGGTATCTGTTTACAAGTTTCTTTACCTTATCTATAAATGTCAAACAGCTGTTCTGGGATGAAATGGCCTGAACGTGTCATATCCGTCAGTATTAACTTAATGGATGGGCTTTTTATTGCAACACATGTCAATGGATGCACTGCATATTTCATTATTATGCATCTTTGAAGAATCACGTCTATTCTGGAGTCTGAACAGACTGCATTGTTGGGGTTTGTTCCTGTCGAGAAGTCTCAATATCAGTTTTGGGGATGTGTTTTTTTTTCCACTTCTGAAGCCAGACTCTTGCCTATATGAATAGCTACTGGCGTGAAATGTGTGTGTGTCTGTGTGCGTGTGTGTGTGTGTGTGTGTGTGTGTGGTGGGGGCGTTCTCGACTGACATCCTCAAACAATACGAGAAAGAGGAGTGCACGAATCCGCGCACCCAAGGCTGGGCTCCTTCCCTGTAATAGTGAGCGTCAGCCATTCTTAAAAAACACATTTTGTAGCTTAGTGGACTGGACTGGAGGGGCGAGAGGAGGATAAACTGAGCGGACAAAGATGTAAATAAAAACAGTCGTCCCCCAGCTGAGCTAGGCGTTCTTCATCTGAGTTTTTGGATCAATCAGGCAGACAGTGGCTTCTTTTGATTAAACCCCAAATTGTCATTGGGCAGAGGTAATCATGTGACAGGCAATTCGGTCCAATTTCAACCTTGTCTCCATGAATTCAATAGTTTAATAGTAGCTCGGTCCCCACACGGCCGTAATCAGTGAAATAGAAAAAACACCACCAGGAGATTTTTTTTAATGATTTTTTCTTTCTCGTCCTCGTTGAGCCGCAACATTTATAAAAACAGGCGTGCAAACTTTCCTCGGCTCTCAGGGAGCGGAGATGAATTACGAATTCGAGCGAGAGAGCGGTTTTATCAATAGTCAGCCGTCGCTTGCTGAGTGCCTGACATCTTTCCCCCCTGTCGCTGATTCATTTCAAAGTTCATCAATCAAGAGCTCGACGCTTTCACGCCCGACACTGATTCCTCCTCCCTTTGAGCAGACCATTCCCAGCCTGAATCCGGGCAGCCATCCGCGGCACGGCCGGCCCAGGCACAGCCCCGACGGATGCAGCCCGCTGCCCACAGCCTCCTTACCCCCGGAGTACCCCTGGATGCGGGAGAAGAAAGCCTCCAAGAGGAACCACCTGCCGACCTCCACCGCTACCACCATCTCCAATGGCCCTGTGTGCTTCTCCCCAAAAGGTGGGTGATTTCCAAACACTTACTACTGAAGTGTCCACTATATTTGTGGCTAAAATTAGAGCTCAGCAAAAAAAAGGCCTTTCTTAAGAGAGAGAGAGAAAAAAAGAAAAATAATCTGGAGACGTTTTCCTGTGATAGATTTATGGTTATTGCTTTGCTGTGATTGTGCATGGAGCCAGAAAAAAAAAAGTTTGGGTAAAGTTTTGTGATGTAAGATGATTTATTCCCCCTAGCCGTAGCAGAGTTTTGATGTGTGACAGTAATGAAGAGTGATGGAGTGCCGTTGCCGAGGAGGGCAGCTGGAGCATTCATTAGTATCCCACACCAGCCTGGACCTCGCTGCTTTTCTGCTGCACTGTGTTTGCTTCACGCTCTTGTTGGACGTTATTTTATATGTACAACAATCTGATGAGTATCTTTATGCCGTAATGATTTTTTGACAAAGGGTTTAGGCTGCAGGCTATAAGTAAGCTGGGTCACTGGCTCTAGCGGCCATTTTGCTGCAGCCTCTCTCCAGTGGGTTGTGATAGCCATAATGTTACATTCAGTGGGGTTATGTAACCGCTGTGTCCTGTGTTTTAATTCCAAGCTACCGTGCTGCTTGTTTTTCAGGCTCGCCTGAGATTGTGGAGAGCGCCGGGGGAGGAGGGGGCTCCCGTCGGCTGAGGACAGCGTACACCAACACGCAGCTGCTGGAGCTGGAGAAAGAGTTTCACTTCAACAAGTATCTGTGTCGGCCGAGGAGGGTGGAAATAGCGGCCCTGCTGGATCTGACCGAGAGGCAGGTCAAAGTGTGGTTCCAAAACCGGCGCATGAAGCACAAGCGGCAGACCCAAAGCAAGGAGAACCACAACGGGGAGGGGAAAGGGCCGTGCGCCGAGGACGGCATCCACAGCGACGAGGAGGACGAGGCCCCCCTGTACGAGCGGAGCGGGGCCCTTCTGGAGAGAGATACCTGCTCCTTTCAGAACAACTCACTCAGCTCCACACAGCCGCTCCACAATGGCGAGTCCATGAGCTTTGCTGCTGCGCCGCTGAACAGCAATGACAAAAATCTGAAACATTTTCCCAACCCGTCACCCACTGTTCCGGGCTGCATGTCAACAATGGGCCCAGGCTCGGC
This sequence comes from Acanthurus leucopareius, assembly GCA_029814765.1. Taxonomy (NCBI): domain Eukaryota; kingdom Metazoa; phylum Chordata; class Actinopteri; order Acanthuriformes; family Acanthuridae; genus Acanthurus; species Acanthurus leucopareius. Next base: position 5,281,942 of record JAQMCX010000019.1, on the reverse strand, counting down.
ATCTGGCCCGGACAATGGCGACAGTCCCCCGGCCCTGGATGTTTCTATACACGATTTTCAACCTTTCTCCTCGGATTCCTGCCTACAGCTCTCTGATGCAGCCTCGCCGAGCTTGTCAGAGTCTCTGGACAGCCCCGTGGACATTTCTGCGGACAGTTTCTATTTTTTTTCGGAATCCTTAACTACAATCGATCTGCAGCATCTGAACTATTAAGTGAAATCAATCACAGTAACTTTTTTTTTTTGGACAATAATTATCAGGCTACGATGGTATTAACTCTGATGTTATTTGTATATTCGGTACATTTATTCTGTTGATATTTGACTTGACGATTAATACAAGGTAAGGATGAAATTAAATCACTGAAGTAGCTCCTCTCAACTTGTGACTTGTAATTACCATAACAAATCGATCTCTTGGAATGGAAATTATGAGTGTATGTGAATAATTATACAATATTAGGCCTATGGAACCTGGTGATTTTTATTTTTGTATAGCTTCCAATGTCTTGGATATTTTTGTTAGAATACAATTAACTTGCTACAATCATTTTTCCCTGGTGTTTTGAGTCTTTCCTTTTCCTATTTTTTTTCAGACTGAATATTTTTTTTCTTGAATTATTCATGTAGAATTATGCAAAATAAAAGAAGTGGGGCACAGAAAGGTAGAGACGTTATGCAAATTTAACAACAGGTTGGCCATGAATATAAATAGTGTATTCCGCGTTTTTTGCTGTGAAGGCACACACACGTCTGAATTTTACTTTTGTGTAGAATTTAATGTCAACATAATTCACAAATAGATTATTTGAAATAGTTTGCTTAAACAAACGACAACTATCTTTTTATGAAGTGAATTAATTTTTCTAATTCAAAACTTTGGAGGAAAAAAAAACTTTTTTAATGAAGCAAAAAGACAAACATATAAATAACCGCAACTGGCAGCTGATTTTAATTATTGATGCCAAACGGTAGCATTTGTTTTACTTCAATTATTATTATTATTATTATTAATTTTAATTTAACACAGAATGTTAGTGCTATTTTATACAAAATCTCTAACGCAGAATATTTTTAATTTCCACATGCTAACCTCATATTTTGCAGAGTAAAAGCAAACGCCAACGCACAAATCCCAAGCATGACAGGGCTCTCTTAACATTGTGTGCATGTTGCAGGCAAATACCGGAGCCATGTTTGCCTTCAGGAGCTCATAAATCACTCCGTGGCATGAATGAGACGGACATTAAGGAGACCAATTGTGGCGTAATGTGCACAAATAAAACCCCACTTACATTTTCATACGGGACTCCCCAATTCCTAGGCTAAAAGGGGGCTGAGACTCTGCATGCGTTTGGTAATAATTCATTTTTATAGCTTGTTTAAACGCGGCTCTGGCTCGGCGACAGCGGCAGCATGCTGCCTGTTCAGGTTATGAAGCTGCACTCTTTTCCCCGTGTGTTAAAAGTAGCTCAAACTCAAAACAGACTATTTGTGGACTGACTGCATTTCAACAGACACACACTTTACTAAGAATAGCTGTGGAGAGCGGATCATTATGCAATCTTAGACTTACATTATCGAGAAATTTTGTGCATTTTGGGGCATTTTGCAACATTATTAGAGCAGAGGAAAGTCTCGAAGGTCAATATTGGGATTATGACTTTTCTTGCTCTGCTGTAATGCACTTAAGTTGACTTATGGGAATCAGATATTAGCTCATTCACAGCTTGACTCAGTAGGTTATTCCCCTACAACAGCTTTGTCTGTGTGTGAACAGCAACAACAACCACCGGTTGCGACGCCGGCCTGCATGGATCGATTCAGAAACTCATCTACACGTGCGAAATTCATAAAGTCGAGAGTTCAACGCCGCCTTATCGAGTAATCTGGAAGCCATAAGCAACCCATCGACCGGCTGAGCATTGGCCTACTGGTTAACTGGAGTGTGTGTGTGTGTGTGTGTGTGTGTGTGTGTGTGTTTGTGTCGATGTGAGAGTGTCTGTTTAAGGAGGGGGTGCAGGGTTGAAAATAAAAGGGGAGGAGTGGGGGGTCCTCTACACTCCTACACTCCAGCGCCGAGTGACTAACCACAGGGCCAGTGTAACCAAATCATTCCGAGACAGCGCGCCCTTTCTGCGCACATGTGTTCACACAAAGAGCCAAGAAAGCTCCAAGGCCTGACGGACTTTCCACAGGCGGGCAATCCACTGCGCCCACTCACTCAGTGCTGTTGCACAGGCAGCTGGGAAGACAGAGGAGAGAGGAGGGGCTGGGAGGGGTGCAGTATTGACCCCACTGCGCTTTTTTTCACTGGTTGGAAGTTTGCATCACCCCTCTACTTTAAAAAAATTCCAAAAGCTTGAAAATACGAAAAACTGCAATCAAATCTGAAATCACGACCTTTTTTATTTTCATGGTCTACTTATATGTCATGTTATCGTCTAAACCTAAAATGAATGGAGGTAGTATTCAGATCATTTACTTAAATATTTTAATATTGGTATCAGTGCCACACTGAAGAAACTTTATTACAAATCATATTCATATTCATATAAGTCATATTCAAAACACTAAGCAGGGGGAAATAAACTAAATTAAAGAATAAAAGTGAAAGTAATCACTAGGCGGCAGAATGTATCTGTGTTTTGCTTCCTTATTACATATTAAAACTATAAGATTATTTTTAATGAAAATATACAAACAACTCTTACGAAACGCAGCTGGTTGAGATGGTGCTCAGTTAACTTTAGGTGGTTTAGTTTATTAAGATGTGCAGATTCCTAACTCTATTTATCACGGGTCTGTCAATGCCTATCTATCTATCTATCTATCTATCTATCTATCTATCTATCTATCTATCTATCTATCTATCTATCTATCTGAATACTCTCATCACACTTTTATTAACACACTTAAGAGCATTTGGGGTGTTTGTTCATATACGGACAGTAGGGGCGCTCATACTTCCATGTCTTCCTTCCTCCCTGCCTCCCTCCCTCCCTCCTTCCTTCCCTCCTCCCCTCCCCTCTCTTTTCCTTCCTCAGTGAGAGGTTGCCTCTGCACTCTGCTAGGCGCTGTACCGCAGCTCTCCCACGCACTCTCACTCTCCCTCCTGCTCTGGCTCAGGCTTTTTTTTTCTCTCCAGCGCAGCTTTTCCGTGGCCATTAATTTCACCAACAGCTTTATTTGATGAACTTAACAGGATAATCAGCCCACACTCGCACCTCAGGCTATATGGGCGCATTAGCTCCACGAAGGGCCTCGCATTATCAGATCATTTGATCACTACACATGCATAATGAATACATGTGGGAGTAAAATCAGAGTACACAGCAGACCCAATGACCCTGGGAGAGAAAAAAATTAATACCACATCAACTTAATGTTTAATATGTCGTCTTGTCGTTGCGTCACCTGTGACCTCCCAGCAAGAACTGAAAAGCAGCAAAACATCCATAAACACGACTTTGATGGATAAAAAAAGTTGTCTGTGAAAAGTTCTGTTTGAACTGGAGTACTTTTTGCTTGTGTCAGGAGTGAAAGCTTCCTGCCTCTCCCTCACTGTCACACTATGACAATATTTGCTGAGCGAATCCCTCACAGTGTTAAAGCGTGAAACACTTCGCATTGGAATGGGACACTGATAGCCCAGCATAGCCTGTGGCAATGGCACACACACCCTCTGAGCCATCCATCCATCCAGGGGAGAATGGCACCATTATATGTATGACATCACGGCTGTTATGCGCTGGTGGAGACAGACACGAATGGAGAACACACGCACAGAAACGTGCGCGCGTAGACACAAACATACACGCACGCACACCTGTTTCCCGCACAGTAAAAAACGTACCTGAGGTCAGAGTGCCAGGTCGTCCTCGTGGAGAGGTTGCAGAGGGTAAAACGTTAATCTTCCCCGGGGCAGGAGAGCTCACAGCGAGGGTTAGAAAAGCCAGGCTCGCCGCTCCCCCGCTCTTCATGCGACCCCGGAGCTGTCCACCGCCGTCTGCCTGTTAGCTCATTGTTTGCTCGGCCAATACATTAGTGGCGACGCGCGTCACCTTGATCGACGAGCGCCTGGAATTTAAATAGCCACTCAAACACCAATCTGTCACCGGCTGAGGGGATAAGGACAAGTACCTCACTGGCTGACCCGGGCCCACGTGACACCACTGTTCATTGATATCGGCCCGTGCGCCCCCCTCCTTCCTCTGATAAGGACAGAGTATAGGTAAAGGTTGGCACGGTCACTCAGGGTAAGAGGGGAGAGAGGAAGAGATCAGAGGGTGTCTGAAGAGTGGACGGTCCCTCGGTCCCGGTAGAACAATGCTACAATGAGCAGCTTCTTAGACTACTCCGTGATGAGCGGTGAAGGTGGCTCATGCTCGGTCAGGGCTTTTCACTCGGACCACGGGATTACAACTTTCCAGTCCTGTGCGGTTACCGTGAACAACTGCGGGACGGATGACCGCTTCGTGGCGAACAGGGCTTCCCCTGACGGCATCCCTCACCAGCCGGGGTCATACCAGTCTACTGCGAGCTCCCTGGGCCTCGCTTATGGGGCCCATCCGGCCTGCAGCTCCAGCTATGGACCCCAAAGTTTCTGCTCCACGTATAACCATTACGCGCTCAACCAGGAAGTAGACTCCACAGCGGGATTCCCCCAGTGCGGCCCGCTCATGTACTCGGGTAACATTTCTTCCTCCATGGTCTCTCAGCATCGCCAAGGTTACAGTGCCGCCCCCCTGGGTCAACTTCAGTATGCCCACGCTGCCTATGGCGGCGGGCACGAGCAAGCAACTCCTTTTCCTGGCTGCTCGAACCCGCTGTCACCAATGCATTCAGCTCACCTGGAGGCTTGCTGTTCACCTCTGTCTGATGGCGCATCCTCTGCACAGACCTTCGACTGGATGAAAGTGAAGAGGAATCCACCAAAAACAGGTGGGTGCCAAGTTGTGCCTGTAGTTATGACACAAAGCTCTGTCTGTAAACAACACTGGCTTATAAAGGATACAGACTCTTTAAATCAAAGTGAGCTCACATAATCTTTGCAGATGTTTTCTGTGTGAGACACATAGTCATAATATTTTGAGTTAAATATTTACGCTTGACATTTGACACTTCCTGTCTGATTGTGCCATCTTCATAATTCCTTATGCTGATTTAAAGTAAAGCCAGAAAGCTTGAACTACTCCTTATAGTGTAATTATTATACTGTGAACAGTAGCAGATGCTATCTTTTAGTGTTATGACAATGTATTACAGCTCGTTTCATAGTAGCTGACATAAATTGACTGCTGCGTAAAAGTAGCTCCCTGGCGCGAGCAGTTGATTAATAACTCAAGTGTGTTGTAAGCAGAGAACCTGAGGAGTAACTCTGCTCTGCATGCTCATGATGCTTTGTCTCTCTGTCTGCAGGGAGGTCTGGGGAGTACGGTTACGGGGGTCAGCCGAATACAGTCAGGACCAACTTCACCACCAAGCAGCTGACAGAGCTGGAAAAGGAGTTCCACTTCAACAAGTACCTGACCCGTGCGCGGCGCGTTGAGATCGCGGCCGCGCTGCAGCTGAATGAGACTCAGGTTAAAATCTGGTTCCAGAACCGGAGGATGAAGCAGAAGAAGAGGGAGAAAGAAGGGCTGCTTCCGACCAAAGCTCCATCCTCAGACCCAGGAGAGAGGATTCAAGAGAAAATGGACGATGCAGAGTCAGAGAAGTCTATCTCAGCCCCATCTACTCCATCTCCTTCATCCTCCACAGTGTCTTCCACGGGGACTGATCCTTACTCCTCCAACTAAGAACCCACTGCCTCATTACCTCCGTGGGCCACAGGCGGCCTGTATATATTAACGATCATACCCATTGTATCAAAGCCAAAGTCCTGGTTGATGGATGACATATATGGACTTTAAGGATGAGTTAATGCACTCTTTGGGACCATAATATGAACCATTTCTGAGTTATTGATTTGTTTTATATTGTGTATTATGTTTAAAAGAACGGTGGCATTGCTGTCCAGACAAATGTATGCCATGGTTTCAAATGTGTCCACTTTGTTTTAAAATCTGGTGTTAGAGAAGCGTATGGCCACGACCATGGTGGTGCAAAGATATCCAGTACTTTCCTCACACATGCTCCTGAAGAGTGCTGCTGAACGTGCCGCTGTAAAGTCAAAAACTGCACACACAAACAAATACCTCAAATGTGCCAAAGATGTGCGTCATGGCCACGGTCAGGCCGATTGCACTGGATGTCCACACAATCAACGAGGCGATTTCGTGTATTAATCGTCAAAGAGTGCATTGTCATAGTACCTCCTTAATCACTGTCACCTCTGTGTTTGAGGCCTGTGTGTTTGTGTGTCGCGACTGTCTGAATGTCTATTTTGTGGGACTTGCATGATGCGTAATGCTTTCATGTATTATTAGCGGGGCGCTGAGTTTTATCAGTTGGGGAACCGGTCGTGTGGCCATGTAAGTTCCTGGCTTTTAAGTGTTATCTATTTAATCCAGTGGAGCACATAAAATGTTTTGTCCAGAGAGACGTTTACGGGTCAATCATATGTATTAAAGTGCGTTTACCTCTGAAAATTCCTCCTCTGTGTCATTGCTGAGCGGAAGTCTCTGTCGAGACAGAACTAGACTTTTCAGGGAGGATTTTGAAGTGAATCTTCCGCCTAAACCCACCTATTAGCCTTCTATCTTTAGCCTTACAGAGAGGAAAGGAAAGCATTGTCCATTTCCCATCTTTGAAAGCACCACGTTTCTCTTTTCCGCAGCACAGAGTCTCTCAATGTATGCGGCCGTGCGCGCTCCCGTCCCTGGGGCAAAGGGTTATTGGCATAATAAAGGCATGTTTATCCACGGAGGAGATGAGAGCGCGGATGTCAGCGTCATTTGTGATGACAACCTTATCGAGCTCTCTGATCTTTGAGGGGACAGAAAAAAAAACTCTATTGATTAAAACATCGAGGTTAGCTTATCGATAAAGATGGGGCCCAATTGGCCCTGTCAGCGTTAACTCCTCAGTTCACCATGTCACACTGAGGTGTCATCATCCCCACCTGATGGCACGAGGAACGGTGAAAAGTTGCAGCACTGCATTTAACACAGTCAGGAGGTCATTTAGATTAACCAAGAGCTATCATGTTATACCGAGGTTATGCCAGATTTCTGCTGTTTCATGATATTGAATTTTACGTAATTAACGACCATAGTGTCTTAGGACTCAACTTAAATTTCAAGGGGAATATAAATTGGTACATCCGTGGGTGAAATCAAAGTTTAACTAAACTAAGCTCTTTGTTGTTATTATTTTTTCGTTTTATTTGATCCCATTTTCAGTGCAGCTTAGCCCTGTCCAATTTGCAAACAACAAAAAGAGACTTCCTGACTCTTTCGCTGTTTTAATTCCTGGTGTGCAGCCTGCGAGTCCATCTCACCATAAAAGGGCACAAAGCGCCAAAAGCGCCATGATTAATGAGCGACGTTCACCTTTACCTTGGATCCACCTGCAGGAGCGGCTCTATTGGAGCTGTGGAGACCTGCTGAGGCTGCAGCGCAGGCTGCTCAGTCTGATTCAGCACCAGCAAACATGGGGAAGGAGAGTAAGTTATGTAGAAAGCCTATATTTTATTCATCTCACCTCTAGAAGCTTAAATTCTTTTCTTGATATTGTTCTGTATTGATGAATCAGGTGTTTTCCTACATTCAGGGCAGGGGGTGCTCAGTATTTAACCTGTAACGAGGTTAGTTTGGTCACTGCAGACGCCCTCATTTTGTTTTTCGACGAGTTGTTTCGGTGTAAATAGTGAATTATGTACACAGACTTGTTGCCCAAGGCCTGTCTGTGTGTGACAGGCCAAGCTGGATGAGGAGGTGAAAGAAAAGAATATTTAAAGGGTGTTCTTTTCTCTGTTTGTCTTACAAACTCTTTTGTTCTGGCAAAGAATTTAGTATAATCTCGGTTTTAAACCATAGGTCTGTGGTAATTTCAAATACTAATAATGTAAAACAATTTCAATGCTTAATAGGCCAGAAGATTGTTCAACATTTTTAAGGCAAAAATACTAAGTATCTAGTCGCTAGTCAGTATTTCTGACTTTGGGCCAAAACATTTAAAAACGTTTATTTCAAAAGCCCATTTAGAGAATTTCGACTGAAAGGCCGATGAAATCACATGGATTTAAAATGCTGAGTCAAAATAATTTTACTCTTTTACACCGTGATGATTCTTTTATTTATTTTTTAGTAAAAAAGCGATGAGTGAAAACTCGTACAACATTTTTTAAATTTATGTTATTAAATGAATTTCAGAGTAAGAGAGACGGTTTAAATAAAACACACCTTGTCAAAATATTAACAACTTAGTATTTTACAAGGTGTGTGTTTTTTAAAAAAATTGACACTCACCAAAACTCAACGTGATATTTCAGAATTTAAAACATACACATTTCTTTGCTTTGGCCTACTGGAGGCTTTTGGAAACTCTTTTTCACTGCGTACGAAATATTAGTAAAATATGTATTTGTGTACGAAAATGATGAATAAAAATAACTTTTATTTTCACAGTAATTCCTTTAAATCTGTACATGCTGTCCCGCTAACGATTAGAGGAAAAAAAAATCCCTTTTGTGCAACAGGGACTGACAACATTTTGGCACATTGTTACTCATTCGACCGCAGACCTCTATTTTTTTGTCTCATGTGTACAATCCTGTTTAGATTTTAGACTTAAAATTAATTTTAATTTAAATAAGAAAGATAAGTTGTATTGAAGAGTTCACACTTTAGAAAGTTATTTGTTTACACACATCTGAAACAGACCTGATTTATGTTTATTATCAAATCAAATAAAACAAGCATCAATTAAAGCAGTGTGTTTATAGGGACCCCCATGCCTCCTCACAGACCGTCAGACCCTACTATTTTGGAAGCTTTAGCTCAACCACTCTCCCTGTGGCCCCTGTGCGCTATGCAGGGGCCATACAGAGTGGATTAGAAACGCAGCTGATCCTGAAAGGAGACCCCGGGTCAATCCTCGGTCACACTTTGAGTTTGTTGTCATAGCACCACCCACCTAAACAACAGTTTACAGACCAAACTGGCCAAACAAGCACGTCAACAACGCAGTCACAGTCCAGCTCCGACGGCTTCTTTCACCAAAACACCTTCAGACTGGTCGCTAAATGCTGAAAAAAGGACCTCAGCCTCGTGATATCAGGACGTCTTCACGGGCTCGACCTCCAGATTCTAGCCCCCGCGCGGCTGATGGTTCCCATTAGGGCCCTCAGATAAACACATGGACGATGACAGATGTTTGACGAAAACCATTAAGGCTTTGTGGAGGAGGAAAAGATGTTTAAAGCTTCTGACATCAAGAAGGTGACACAGAAATTAAAAGCAGGATTCATTTGCGCGTCCTTGATGCAGTCTAATACAGATTCGGCCTCGTGCCATCCAAACACTGGCGCAATGGAAATGATCGGAAAAGAGCGAATAAAAAAATGACTTTTTGACTTTGACCGGTTAAATAAACTTGGTGTAGAGCTCTTATAACAGCTATAACAACGGGAATAATTTACAGAGTCTTCTTTTGACAAAAAAGATAAATAATGAATTTTTTATTGAATTATATTGACCTAAATTTTAAGTGTCATTTTTAAAACTTCGTTGGAAAAACACCCCCCGAATTTTCTCACTCTGACACTTTGTTTACCAACTAAAAAACATGATGCAAAGAGCTCAGTTTTAAATAATAATAATATTCAAATTGTTGAGCTGTTAAATATTTATTTTAACTGAAGATTCGAGATGATAAATGAATATATTTATATGTCATATTTAACAAAAATCGGGTGTAGAATTAGAAAAAAATAATATTAAGAAACACAGCCTTCATATTGAATATTACAATTTAAATAGCAAAATCCGTCTTGGAAAAAAAAGAAATGCTTTGATTCTAGAGTAGACTTTGTTTTGTTTATCATTTTCATTCCTAACATTTGTCTATTCCCAACTTTTTTTTTTCTTGTTGCAAATGCGAGCTGATACAAATATTCAGGAGCTTTTTTTTTTTAAAGCATAACGTCAATTATAAAGAAATGCGATTTCCTAGTATTTATGCACATTTTTTTCTAATTTCCACCTTTTATCAAATCTACATTATTATTCTCAACCTGGGTAGTTTTAATGGGCTTCTACTGTAATACTAAAAAAACATAATAATACAAGTTTTATTATAATGCAACATTTATTGGCTGCCAGGAGAGTTTTAACTTCTCAACTCTTTATTCTTAACAATCCATGCTGTGAAGGGCACAGTTTTCACAGGGTGCTGCAGTTGGTTTAAAGCTAAAGTTACTGTCTGTGACTAAAGGACAAAGACTTCAGAGAGCCCTCACTGACACAACACACACTGTTCGTGCTCTCTAAGACACTGTTTTTCTCCAACAGCAAACCGAGGGCGTAGAAAGATGCAGAGTTGCCAAGAAACGACACATGCAAACAGCCTGAGCGCGTGCAGGTATTTACTGCCAAACACGCACAGAAATACAGTGACATATATAAGATAATTCACTTGTTTGTAAAAACACGCAAACACAGGTGTTTGAGGATATGGAGATCAAGGGGTGGGTTTACACACACACACACACACACACACACACACACACACACAGGAGATACTAGGAGGAAATATCTTTGAAATTGTTAGCGTCGAACTGATGCCTCCCTCTTTAAATTCTCATCTTGTGTGTGTCATTTTGACATTTTTCTTGACGGCTCATGTGCGTTTATGTATGTTAGCTTGTATGAAAAAGAAAGTGGAAAGTTTTGAGAGTTTTAAGCTAAAGAGAAAAAGAGAAGAAAGGAAATTAAAATAGATTCTACAAAAAATTTCTGCTGAGAGGCCTTAGTCACTGTACCACCTATGAGAAACATCTCCATCAAACATTACTGGCCAAAGCTTTTTGAGATTCAGCTTCATTTCCTCGTTGTAATAGAGAAATCCTTGGTGTCCCGCACCATTATGCAATGAGAGGTGCAGGGATGCAAACACAAAAACAGTCAGTGTGTCCATGAGGCCTCTGCAGTGACACCTGCACTGATCAGACTGTACTTATACACACAGATCCCAGTCGTGGTTTATTTATGTTCAGGCATGGTATTCTGACCCAGACACACACACACACATGCAGTTTGAACATGCAATAAAAATCAAAACAAAGAGAGTGAGACAGACAGTTTCTGCTTGGACACAAAATGCTAGAAGCCAGGAGAGACGGAGAGAGAGGCAGACAGACAGAAGTCACTCATCAGGGTAGTCAAGGTATTGGCACGTCTGCACTCATTGACCACTCCCCTGTTGTGATTGGCAGCCAAAATGAATTCCTCAATCGACAGATGAGCGCCTCCATGTGCCGATAAAGGGACAGAGCCGATAGAGCGATTGACAGTATGATGGAGGAAGAAAAAGGAGGGGAAAAAAGAGGAGAGATGACATCATGTGGTTAGTGGCGGTTTGTTATGTGTACTGTATGTGTGTGATGAAACAGTGACTGAAACCGTTAAGTGTGTTTAGAGTGAGGAAAGGCAGAGATTAGGTGGTAGTTCAGAGGCTGACTTTACATCCACAGCAGAACTCACCTCAAAGAGTTGTCTGCAGTTTTCTTAAAGCTCCTTTTGTCTGTTGAAGCAGTCCCACTTGGCCAAATGGAGTGACACAAAGACATGTGAACAGACGAGAGCACAGCCAGGACGCCTCAGCGGGTCTGAGGCCCAGAGGAGGACAGAGGACTGGGAGAAGGGCAGTGGTCTAGAGACGGAGGTCCATCCATCACACACGTCCTGACCTCAGCTCGACCCCAGCATGGCAGCCAATGAGGCGCCCTCACCCCCTAAAGAAAGCCCCCCCACAATACACACGCACACATATATACACGGACTCCTACATACACACTTATCTATGCACACTCACTGACACAGACACACACACACACACACACACACACACACACACAAGAGATCGGGTGACGCTGAGAGGAATCTGGATGCTCTTTGTGTTTGCCATTGTCGTTTCCCAGAATCCTTTGTTTTTTACATGACAAATGTGAGTACCAACACCTGACAGACAGGCTGTTCATCCCATGTCTCTCCCTCTGGCACACACTCACACTCACACTCACTCACTCACTCACACACACGCACACACACACACACACACACACACACGCACACACACAAGCCTCAGACAGGAATAACCACATAGGAGCAGCCTGACGACGTAGCTGTGGAGGTCAAAATAGTTGTACACGAATATAACACACGTGAGTCAGGGACACTGACTATATAAACATTTGTGAAAAATATAAGTTTAAAAAAATAATCTAAAACAATAAAAATATAAAATAATCTTGTTTCATTACATTAACTGCAAGGAAGGATAATTACTTCAAGAGAATAATAAATGACAGATTTGATTTAGTGATTTGGACTTTAAACTCAATATCCAAAGTGTTTGAGAGAGATACTTTTATGACCTGTGTTTTATGCTCTATTGGTTATGCTATAAGGTATTTTAAGGTGCGAGATGTTGTTTTCAATTCCAGATCAGTATTCCTTTGTATATCTGGGCTAATATTGCCTACGTATCCCACCCTTAAATCACTACCTGCAGTTAAAGGTATATAGCCTATTCTACATTAATTACGAATTCAGGGTTCTGAGCAGGTGCCACAAGCACAGCCTTGTGAGGGCAATTTAGTGACATACAAAGAATTTGATGTCTTGGCAAATATAAAAAAAACATTTTAATGCTGTACTTAAAGCACTTTTCTATACCATCATCTCTACGACAGCAGTAATTAATTGTGTAACACTAACAGGAAAAGTCTTCTCAGTTATAGGGGCTGACATTTGGTTTAAACAACTCTGTTTCTTCAATCTGCATAAACAAAACATGACTTTACACTTTTAAACTGTATGTAATGCATATATTTAAACTTCAATTTTGCTTGTTGGATCCCTCCAAATAACTTAACTATGGAGAGCAGACTCAGAGTCAGGTCAGGTGACCTATATTGTCATGGTAACAAAAATAAACACTGCAAAAGGCTGCTGTTTGGATGGGTTTAGTCAACAGAACAGTACTTGTTTAAGTTTAGAAAAAGATCATAGTTTGAGGTAAAATAAGCAGGTTATTTACTAAAAAACTAACAAACTAAAAAACCTTGGAGGTAAAAACATTGTTAACTTATTGACTATGTTATAATAAGTGACCGAATTCCCAGTAAGACAGCAAACAACTCCATTCACAAAGAGTCAATGTAACTAAGTGTCGTTGCAATTGGTAGCTGAAGTTTAATTAAAAGAAATTCAACTCTTAATCCCTCGCTTCAGAACGTTCTTACACTTTAAAACGGTCATCACATTAGTGCCATGCAACCAAACACAGATCCAAAGAATATGAAGTTTGTCTCATTAGCTGTTAACTTTTAACACAGAGATGTCAAAAATCTAATTAATTGGCTTTGTAATTTGCTGAGGTTCAATAATTGTCTTTTTTGTCCTTCTCTGACAAATAACAGAAAATGATGTGCATGTTTTTGTCTTTTTTATCTATAAAACATCTTTAATAGTATTTATAATATATTTTTTAAACTTTTATAATAATTTTACATAACTTTAACTTTTATAATAAACTTTTATAATAACAATTTTGCTAAAGTTGTACTTCAAATAATCAGAATCTATAAACTAACTTCTCATGACACATCTCTCCCTTGTCGGTTGAATATGAAAACAGGTAAGCTGTTATGTGCTGTGGGTACTGTGTTTTTTTAACACACAGTTGCGGTTTTATGCTTGCTGTATTTTTTTTTTATTGAGCCAAAGACATCAGAAGGAGATAATTGCTTTCATATCACAGAGCCAAACGCAGAACACTACTTTCACACACAGACAGACACAACTCCAGGCTAGAAGAGAGGTTTCAGCACCTCAGATTAAACGTCTCCATGTCAGGGAGAGTTTGAAGACGTGCAAATGTTGGACTCTGCTCGGGGCGACATCCTGCGATTGTTGGGACGTTTGAGCTCACCTGACACCGTTTTACCCGAGACCCACCTGTCAGTCCTCCCAATAGGAAGAGCAATAGTGCTCACGTGCGTTGTGACAGGAGACCAGTGGAAACACAATACAGGAGTAATTAGGGAGCAATTTGTGCGTTAACTGACAAAAAAAATGCTGTGGTTCATCTTCTTGATGGTTGCTGACAGGAGTTATTAGGCCAGGTCACGAAATTTCAGAATTTAAGACATTTTTCAGCATCATTTGATCCGATTGTTGCCCTTATCTGCTTATTTCTCAACAAGTGTTTTGACTGACTTAATTTCTAATTTTAATAGCACTAACTGAAATGAATATATTTCAACACATAGATATATATTTATAGATGAGCAACACCCATCAGAAGCAAAGTCAAGTTTACTGATCTCAATTACTTGAGTGCTTCAGTACACTTTAAGTGTTTTGATGCAATACACACACACACACACACACACACACACAGCTGTAAAGTCAGCATGGATGTAAAAACAGGCAGCATTAATGCGGCAGCTTGTTATTGTAAAAAATGAAGGAGATACTTTAGTGACAGATGCGAGGCTAAGGGTAACTCTAACTTCTTGTTTGCACACGCCCTAAGGCGCATCACACTGTGGGAGTCTGAGAGGCACAGTGAAACTATGCACTGTTAGGCTGCCCGTCCCCTTAAGGCAAAGGTCTAGATCAGAATCTCCAGCACTCGTAACACTAAGCCTAGCGAGACAAATTGATTCTGAGAAAAGTCTGAGATTCTGCATGTTTATGGCTGCGCAAACACATGAGATAAAAGATAAAGTGTTGAAGATGAGATGTCGAGAGGCCATCGGAAAATATCATCCTATCATGCTTTTATAACAATGTAATGGTCAGTCACATTCCTGCGCTGTATCTTAACAAATAATCAGGTTTAGGAATTCTTCCTTTTGCTCGTGCTCGTGACTGTGTCTAAAAAGTGACAAAACGTGATTTAGTATAACTTATTTTTTTATACTTTTATCATGGCTATACTTAGTGTTTTTTAATTTTTTGTCTCCAAGAAACTTTGTCTCTTATGTTGTGAATCATTTCTCTTTTGTTCGACGTGCAACATTTTCATATTTGCTGTTGTCTTATCATGTATGTTGTGTCAAAAGTGGTGAACTTGTTCATCAGGTTGCATGTGCTTTATTCATTTGCAGACAATTTTCTAAACTCACATAATGTCAAAATATTGAGAATGTTTCTTATGCACTTGTCTGTTTGCTTGTTTGCTTGTTGTTGTTAAACTTAGAAAAGTTAAGTATCCAACAAAACAATAAAGAAACTGGCTCATTTACATCTGCAAATCTCCAACCATCTCTCTCTTCTTCCTTCTCCTCAAGATGCTATGTCAACTATGCCAGAAAGCATGTTGCACAGCACTTTGATAGTGAGACGTTTGCCAATGTTTGCTGCAGTTACTTCATTGTCATGGTCTTTTTTCTTTCTCCTTGCTTAAGAATTTCTCATTCCTGACAGGGGAAGAGCGTTAATCTGCTGACAGAAGCAACACCTGCACAAAATGTTGATGCCACTCACTGATTTAAGAAGCTTATATGAACTGTCACCACTGGATCTGAAGCTTGTTCTTACTTTGTGCTTAAGGGTAAAGCTTAAGGGTCTGTGTCAAGTGGCGATGAAACTGATCAAAGCACACTAGGATTACTTATCCACACTCACTTTCACCACATTACTTTGTAGAAAAAGCAGTAAATGAGAAGCTTTGACTATTCACATACATTAGCTTGGTGTGAGTTGGTGTAAGTTTTTTACTTTGTATGCACTTTTGATTTATAACAATTGGACTCTTTCAGAGGGGCGTTGATTAAACTCTGTGTTGTTGTATTGGAATACATATTTGTTTTGTGTTTTTCTTTCCAAAGTGTTTTTTAAATACAGTTCATTACCTGCAAGGTCCCACTTTTAAAACATGAACATGTGCTTTTTCCATTTCCTCTCCCTGACAGCACGTGTGAGGATGGGGATCTCAGCAAAGCTTTAAAGTGCAGCTACAGATGTGAACATGATGCACAGATGTGACTCTGATAGCGAGGGGAAATTGTCCATAAACCAAAATATTATTTAAGCATCAGCCAGTGAAAAGTAATGGACAGCAAAGCAGACACATGCACTTTTTTGTCCAATTTTGTATGTGTGTGTGTATGTGTGTGTGTGTGTGTGTGTGTGTGTGTGTGTGTGTGTGTGTGTGTGTGTTACAGCGAGCTGACCTCCCCAACGCTACATGTTCACCAGCAGACAGCTGGATAGTCCCCCTCTC
>JAQMCX010000019.1:5245445-5263855 GCA_029814765.1 Acanthurus leucopareius | reverse complement strand
AGCATCAGCCAGTGAAAAGTAATGGACGGCAAAGCAGACACATGCACTTTTAGTCCAATTTTGTATGTGTGTGTATGTGTGTGTGTGTGTGTGTGTGTGTGTGTGTGTGTGTGTTACAGCGAGCTGACCTCCCCAACGCCACATGTTCACCTGCAGACAGCTGGACAGTCCCCCTCTCCTGCACCTCCCTCCTCTTACTCCCCCTCGCTCGTTATCATTTGAGCTCCGCAGAGACTCCTCTAATGACAGCGCCTGTCTATAATGTCGTCGTCACAGCTCGTGTACGTGTGTGTGTTACCCTCTGTGTGTGTGCGCCAGTGCACTCCTACGGGTGCATGTTTGCCCTGTAATGACAGCGGCTGTCTATAACGGCTCGTCCTGGCAGGGATCATTCGGTCCTCCCTCTCTCCCACGTCCGCTGTCCGGTGTCACCCGTGTCTGGGTGGACGATGATGTGATCTTTAGTCCCCTCTGCGATCTATAGACTGGCATTTGGCTCAGGGAGCGTCCCCCGACCCTGACATGCATGCTAAAGCTTGCCGCTGTTCTGCCGATATCCCCCCACCCCTCACTTACCCACCTAAACCTCCCCCAACAGGAGGTTAACGCCAGCCAGCGCAATATTCCGACAGGCCGCATTAGATACCGGAGTGGCAGTTAGCCGCTGAAGTTCGAGCCCCTGTAGGGAAAAGTATAGACGGTTTGTGTGTGTGTGTGTGTGTGTGTGTGTGTGTGTATGTGCATGAATGTGTGCTGCAGTGTGTTGTTTGTTGGTGTGCTGTAGCCGCTGGATGTCACGAACTCATCGGTTTCATTAGTGCATAATATTAAAGAGCCATTTAATGTTCATTAGTTGGTATATGTTGCTTGTATTAAGGCAAAAGCTTTAAGCGAGTCTTATTTTGTAGAAATGCCCTTTTCTCTGCTTATTGTCAAACTTTTTTTTTTTTTTTTTTCAAACTTTAGTGACAGAATGCATTCTCTCAGGCAGTCCACAAGCTGATGAGGCTGCAACCTCAAACATACAATCAAAGACAAAAAAAAGTAGAAGGCATCATACAGCTGCAAATTGTTGTTAGTCAGAAAAGCTAACATGTAGACACATATTGTCAGTGAAACTGTTTTCTGGTTTAGGCAATATGGTTAACAGATGTACTTCCAGAGATACTCACAGCTTTGGATAGATTTATACTAAAGCTAAAGCTTTGGATTACAGCAGTTAATAGCACCACCACAACACTGCACATAATCAGGCCATATTGTAACTTGAATTATATTAGACACAGTAATTTTGTTTACATTCCATTAGGATTAAGAGGGATGATGGAAAGACTTCCTGTGTTTCGTCATGCATATGAGATATACATCTCACTGTGTTTACATGGTTTCATTACCTGCAGAGAGAGGGGAGCAGAGGGGGGATAATGGCAGGCAGCAGTTTCGGTGGAGATATCTTTAGCTCTTTTTCAACCACCTGTTCAGGATGGGAATGTTACAGCATTATTCCATTGCATATTCCCTTCCATTTATTCCATTGCTGTTCTGTATTAAAAAAAAATGAGGGCATGAAACTGGGGGTGGGTTTGTTGTTCTGCCATTAAACCTGTGAAAGAGGTTGTATCAGAGCTGAATATTAAGGAACAAGAGCAACTAGATGCCAACACTGTTGTGTTACATGTCACATCTCTTTTGCTTTGCTATCTGAAGTCATCACTGCAGAATCATTCTGCTGTTGTTTGACTCAAGTGTTTGAAGCGAAGCTGGCGTAATGACAAGTCTTCCTTACATCAGTATAAGAGGTCTGCACTTTAAAGCAGTTTTTTGTTGGATGTATGTTACTGAAAAGCAAAAATGACTAAACCTGTCTTCATTTTACTGTATGTGTGTTCACTCTCTTTTATCAACCAGCATTACAACTCGAACACCAGCCGCCCAAGCTGACAGGTCAAAGTTCCTGAGTTCCCACCTGATATCTCTGTCGCTGCTGTAACCCAAACCTGCTACAACTAAACCCTGATGATGCAACTTCTTAACGCACAGCTTTAAATTTAGCTTAACTTCAAAAGTACACAAGTATTGTTTGATACTACAAGTCAGGTTCAGTTTAAGAGTACTCTTTTGTCAGCTGTTGTTTAGGAGTTGTTAGCTTCCTCCAGCTAAAAAACATGGTGGAAAAATTTGGTAGCTGTCCGATTTAATTTTCCTTCCTTTTTAAGCAGCACCTAAGCTCACTACAGTGAATCTTTTGCATTCGCTTTGGCAGAAGAGTATTTTAGTCCCACACACTGTCAGCATCATACCACAGTTAAAACTAAGATCCCATTCATCAAGTCAAGTGAAAATTTATGATCTGACAAGGTCTCATAACACTAATAGTTTTACTTCTCTCCTGCTTGCTTATACTATTTCAACATGTGGCTTTTACCTGCCGTATCAGTTGTAGTTAGTCGTGTTAGCAAATTGCGTCTGTACACAGACCTGCAGGTAGGTTTATCTACAGTATCTGTTCTTCCATTTTCTATATCTTCTTATCTTGCGCTGTGTCATATGAGGTTGAAGCCTGTAGGCAACTCAACACACCCTGAACTACTCGAGTAAACACATTAGATTATCATGCTTGAATGAAAAAAGAAAGGTCATATAGATAATTATTTTCAAGTACTTGAGTTCCTTTAAATGTATGCAAGTTTCTTTTAAGTTCATATGTGTTTGACCATAATAAGTCTGGATTTCAGCCCTTTATTAGCTTTCAGTATTGACGTGTGTTCTCTTTATGCGTCCGTGTTTTCTGTCTCCAATGTAGGATTATATGCTCATCGGTGTGCCTTTCAGTGTGTGTGTTCTGGCTGGTGTGTGTGGTCCTGGGGGACTGGCTGTGTCCACTCCTGCATTGATGCCATCACACTCTCATCTGCATACCTGACAGCACAGACCTTCGTCTTCCTGCCCCCTTTCTTCTTCCCTCCATCTCTCTCTGTCTGCGTGCTTCTTCCACTGCTTTTCCCGTCATTTCTTAACTCAGTTGCCAGGAATTAATGTTGGTATTACATATTTCTGAAAACCCCAGCTATGTTGAAACTTTACATTGTCAATATTGAAACTTTGCATGTCTGTGGTTAAAGTCTGGCAGAGTTATAGAATAGAAACCACTTGATAAAAAAGATCATGTTTTGCTCAACATACCTGGTTTTCTTGCTAGAAAACTTTCAGTGTGTCTTGTTAAAAACATGTGTTTTTCTCACCAGAAACATGGTTTGAAATTCTTTCATTATATGGTTGAAAAAAACAAAATATTGTAGGAAAAAGCTCACAATGTCTCCTTAAAAACACATTGTTTGCTAATATAATTACATTATATCAGAACTATGTCATGTTCATACCCATTTCTGAAACATGATATGTAAACTGTAATTTTTGTAGTGACCAGGCTGCATTTTATCTTATTGTTCAATGACTTTTTTTCATAAATTTACCCTTCCTCTCTTGGTTTCTTTTCAGTCTCAGTCTTTGCTTTACATCTCCTCGCTCCTCCTCCTACTTTCCCCTCTGTGGGTCAATACTGTGTGTGTTGGGGATTCAGCGGTTGCAGTTTCTAGATAAACACCCTGTTAGCAGGATTATCCCTGTTGTCCTAACAATGTAAACCTGGGATTAGGCCTGACTCTCCAGGGATATATGTATGTGCATGTTTGCCGGGATGTGTGTGTGTGTGTGTGTGTTGCCCTAACTGTGTAAGAGCAGCATGTGAACGAGCTGCCTTTCAGACCGTGAAGGTCCTGGTAGCTCACTTCACATAGGAACAAGTCTGTGGAGACAATGTAAATTATGTACGTGTTTAAGATGTCAAACTGCGTGTTTCTACATTAAATCTTTTAAGTTTCACTGCTTAAAATGTACATTTTTTTTTACTAAAGCTGTTGGACATCGTCAGCAGAATTAAAGGTACACTTTTTTTTCTAAATAAAGTTATAACATTTAGTTTTCAATCAAAATGTGCTATTTTCATTTTGTATCTACAAGATCTAGTGAGTGCATTTGGTTGTGTGCACGTTCTTCCTCATAAAACAAAGCTGATTTCAGTTTTAATCAGATTTTTTAATATTTTGAAATGTGCACTGTCTACATCCATGTTAGCTAGCAAGAGCAGTCTCCTTCTTCACTGCCTTTGCAGGTGCATTCTCGGCACATTACTGCCACCAAATGTAAACTAGTAAAATAGCATGCAGCTAGCTATAGGAATGTGTAATGATCGTCTCCGTGCTTGAACTTGTAAATGAAACAGACAAAAGGCAACTCCTTGTTAAAACATTGCTCCATCACACTGTAAGTGGTAAATAACTCCTAAAAGTACATAAAAGTCGTTGAGACCACAAATTAAGATCTGCTAAAAATGCACAAGGGGCTTGTGGTTGGGCCCAGTTGTTCCAGATTCCAGCAAGACGATTAAATGGAGGGCCAGATGTGTTTAAAGGCTTATCACACACAAAAACACTGCACAGGAGTTTAGAACCCTGATGGGAAGGATTTAACAACTCTGACAAGTTACTACAGTGACAATCATATTCTCCAGTGCAATGATTCCAAGGTAAATATTAGGCCTATCTGCTCGGGTTACAAAGTCACCTATGGAGCAATCTGAATGCCAATTCCCTGCTGTATGAACATTCGGGCCTAACCTGACACAAATGTGTTTTTTTCATGCATTGTTCACGTCTGTTTGAACATGGCCTTGGACTTCCCTTCGGATAAAAATAAAAATATTAGATTTATGTATTTTATTAAATATTTACCAAAAAGTTTTTCCTTTGTTTGGTGTTAAAGAACAGAATAAACCAGAACAACAGAAACATATTCTTTCCATTCACTTACAGCCAGGCACTGTTCCTAGAGCTCTGGGTTACTCAACAGCAGGCGAAGGGATGGTTGAGAAAGAGCAGAAAAGAAATGATGGTGGAGAGCCAAGTAAGGGGGTGGTTGAAAAGGAGGGGTGAGAGCTATGATGGCGATGAGGAGGTGAGAGGTCAAAGGTCAGCCCTCCCGGTGATATCTCCCGAGCCAGAGAGGCAGCCACGACCCGGTCATCGGAGGTTCAGGTGTCAGAGAGAGACGACTGACTGACGAGACCAAACGGGACCTCTCCTACGCTCCGTCCTGCTTGGACCTTTCATCCTTCCTTCCCTCCATCTCCCCGTCACTCCTCCGTGACCCATCCCTCCCTTCCCTCAACCGCTACCCTCTTCACTTTCTGTCTACCCACAGAACCCCAACCCTGTCATCCTCTCATCCTTCCCCTCCTTCCTCTCCCCCCCACTCACCTTCTTTTTCACCCCTTAAGCTAAACATTACCACAGGGTTTCACTCAGCAGGCCAGGCTGACTGGGGCAGCTCTCAGTGGGGCTGCATGTCTTCAGTGCACCGTCATGTGCTCACACGGCTCACATTCACACCCCCACAGAAACACACACATGCATATGCTGCACATGTATGTGCAGAGGCTGTTGGCATGTACCTCGCTGCCAATCCTACAGGAACATTTGGAATACCAGAGTTTGGAAAGAGTTTCCAGTTGTATATCTAGTTACTGTTATAACGTCTGTCGGTTATGAAAACATTTTATTCACTGACTTCATTGGAGAGGCTCCACACATGTGGACACCACTGGACTAAGACGTCTACAATATGTCACTAAATATGAAAGAACATTTTATATATAATGGTCCGTTCAATCCCAGAGCTTCTTTGTTACTTTAAGTTCCAGGACTAGAACTAATGTCTTTTCAGCTTGTTCTAATCCACCACTGCCTTTGGGAAATGGGCTGTTTCAACCTGTGTGAAGCTAAAGTTTTGTTGCTCAGCTGCACAATTTGTAAAGCAAATGAGCCTCTATTTTGTTTGTAGATTAAACTTTTTCCCATAAGAAGTTTCACCTTAAATTGACCTGCAACATAATCTGATTGAGACTATAAATTACATTAGTTTGGACAAAGAGTTGTGAAAAACAGAAATTAAAATCCAAAGAACAATTGTTGAGTCAATGCTATCGATTCTGTTAACCCCCCACAGATTTATTATGGTCATTTTGAGCTGTGGGACGGTCAAACATTTATTTCCTGCTGCTTTAGCACATATATGTTCCTCATTCCATCTTTTAATGCATCCATTAAATCAATATTACGCACCCTTTATTGTGGGTGAATGGCACTGTAGACTTAATACATACCATTACATAAGGAAAGACTGTGCCGTTCATTTCATCATCAATGACTTTTTCTAATTTACAGCACGCTGTATTACCAAGAATTACAACTACATATCAAAGAAACTATGTTTACATGTCAGTATATTTTAGAACGTAATATGCAATGTTATAAGAGTGACACCTCATAAGTCATTGACTTCTACTGACCTGGTCAGTAGACCAGCTGACCGCAGGCCACAATGATGGTTTCATCTTATCAGCCAGCAGTGATGGATGAGCAGATGGTTAGTTATTGTGATAGTGACAATGCTGCCTATTTTTTCTTCTTTGCTTTGCAATGAAGTGAAAAATACTCAGTGATCAAAACGGCAAAACGGGACTTAAAGGTTCCCTAACTTGTATGGAGATCTTTTTCCAGCAAATTTTTAAGGGATAATCTAGCTTGTATGACAGACAGGGATTGTGCATAGACTTACATTTTCCTCAGTTTTTATGCTCTGTCGTAATATTATTTATTATTTTTCTCTAGTATTTTGTGACCATAATAATTGTGCCATGTCAATAAATTTATCTTTATTATTAATTTATGACCTGAATCTGTTTTGGCAGAAATCTCACTCTTACAACCGCGACTGACTGTTATCAGCTTGGACTCACGTGACATTTCGTGCTATTTTTCAGTTCATTTCACCTTAACAAAGCAATGCATTCAAACAGAAAATGCAAAGTAAAAACAAACAAACAAACGAAAAGAGTTACAAACATTTATCTCGTTTTACTTACACAGTTGAGCTCTCATTCATCCACCGTTTTGAGTTGAAGTTAAAAAAATCTAAACCTTTTGTAGGCCAAGACATCAACTTCAGCAAATGCATCAAACATGATAAAATTAGAACATTTTTCAACAGTTTAAAGAAAACAACATTTATCTACGTCATGTAAATCTCATAAATCTATAACAGTTGCCAGCAGTAAAAAAACATTTACATTAGTGGGATAATTAATCTGATTTCACTGCTTAAATAGTAATGTCATCCAACCTACATGTGCTACCATGTGACTTGAGGGCGTTTTCACAGCATTCAATAATAAGAACAGAGCAGAGGATTCAGAAAATTATCTTTGAAAGTTAATGTTCCTTAACTTTGCTTTGCCTTTTCAGATGACAATGTTATCTGTTTTGAAAGCTTTAATAGCCAAGTAGCTTGTTAGGTGTATTAATGTTAACTGCTTCAAACTGAGAATGTGTCCTGTGTACACCTACAAAAAACGCTAGAGTTGTCAGCCCTTTGGTCCTTTGGTTCAGAAGGAAAAGAGCAAGAAGTAGAGGAGAAAAATAAGGAGAAACTGGACTTAAATCATGGATACTTCAGCACCAGGCTCCAGGGGCTTTCCCAGACCTGTGTTGAAAACTGGAGTAAAATAAAACCTGCAACTTTTAAAAACCTTGTTTGACTCTTAACTGTTTGGTTCCACATGTTGAAAAAATTTATCAATCCAGACATCCAAAGGCAAAAAAACCTATCTACTTGGTTTGTATTTCCATAGTGCAACAGTCAGTCAGAGTGTTTTCTTTTACTGATGACTGACTGCCAGCTTTGATGCGTCATGGTCTTCAAATGTCCATCATTCACTTGATCACCACACTTTTCCTTTCTGTCACACATAAACCAGCCATTAAGTGCTTAAATTTTCATTGAAAGATCTTAGAACCTATTTCTTTAAGAATATTAATGCACACATAAACTCTGAAACAAAGTTCTCTGCATTTCTGTGATGCTCTTGTCTTAGATCCCTCAAAGGAAATCAGAAGGAATTTTATTTGCAGAATAGAACCATTAGCTAATGCTGTAATGCAGCTTTATGAAGAGTTTAAATAGTTAGATATTTTTGGTTGATCACTATTAAAAATGTTGTAACATTGTGCGTAATAAGTTGTATAATTCAACAAATTTCAGTTGCAAAGTTCAATTTTTTTTTTAACCTGGGCTCTGGAGTATGGGGGTTTCAAAACACAGAAATATTTTTTTACTTTAAGCACTGTGTGTTCCCTTCAGGTTTCGTGCTGCATCTAGTATGGAAAGAGTTTGTATTTATAACCATTTCATGTCTGCAGAACGGACATCACCCTGAAGGAATGGGTGAGCTTCTCATCACTCTCTTTCCGTCTCATCATTGTGTCGACTGGCTGGTATGCCTGAGGACACGAGACAGCCAGACATAGACACTGGCAGGTATGCACACACAGACATACATTTTGGCAGGTGCAGGCTGCAAGAAGAGCTGCCAGTCTTTTCATCTGTGTTGCTTTTCATTAACTTGTCTAATACAATCAAGGACTGTCAACAAGAGTGACAGAAGGAGAGAGAGAGTGAAGAGAAGGAAGAGAGAAAGGGAGAGAGATTGCCTCCTTCTTTTCAGAGATATGACTGTGTTCACACAGCTGCATCTAAAATTAAAGTTCTTTTATCTGGCTGATAACATTGTGTCTGGCCCTTTGTTGCTCCTGAAATGTCCTCGGGCGTTTTTCACTCACAGATGTATCACATACATACGCGTACAGGTGAGAAAATGCACTGAGAAAAGTATGAGTGCTCCTGGCAGCAAACATTCTACACTGTCAGCTCTTCATATGGTATATATCCAGAAGCGAACACCTGCATGTTCTTAAAAAAAAAAAAAAAAAAAGGAAAGGAAAAGGAAAGTATCATTGTTGAAAAGCGACATTTTAACCAATGCAATCAGGAGGTTTACTGAAATGCCACAGCTTAATGAAATAACGACAGAATACATTTACCTCTCTGCATAAACCAATGGCCTCTCTCTTTGCTTTGGGTTGGCGCGTCACTCTGCTAAAGGTTAAAGGGAAGATATTCTAATCAGGGACTCTTCAGAGCACAGCAGCTCAATAAGGTCAACTGGTGTCACAACATTCAGGTTGGAGGGAGGAATGTGTGTGTGCACAAGTGTGTTTATGTGTCCTGGTGTGATACTCGGCAGACGTCCTCAGTGTTGCTCGTGCATTTTTTTGTCATCTTTGGTTTCTTTAATTTGTACTTCATATGAAAACATTATCTTTAGACTCTTTAAAGACACACACAAAATACACACATACACTGAGTCACATGTGAAGTGCTGGTGTCTTACAGGGTGATCTGCCGGCCAATCGGCTGTATTGATTATTGGGCTGGGGGAGGTTGGTGGAGCGGCAGCAGTAATTAGGGCTTTTTGGTGTGGATTAGCTGAGAGAAAAGGTCACCTGCTCAACATCAGTGGCAGGACCACAGGCAGGGACAGGGACAGGGAGGGGTGGACAGGTGGAGGGGACTGTCCCCAAACGTGATGACCGTGATTGGCAGGGCCGTGTATGTATGCACAGGTACACACATGCAAAGATGAGTGACAGACAGCTTAGAGGATGATTGCTTTTGTACTGCAAAATGGATCTTATTTTTTTTTTAATGCTGACCATCATTTTTATTAGTTATGGCAAATAAATGTGCCACTTATTTACTGTAAATAAAGATGGCTTACATGTCCATGCATTCATATCTTGTATTAGTCCAGTAACAATTTTTATTTTGTCTGTTTCTCTCTCTCTTTATCTCTCCAGACCTGCAGGTTGACTTCTCAGTGGTATGGCAAGTCAGAGTGTATCTTACAGGGTCATGACCCTCCCACACTGTGACCTGGACAAACAGGACTGAGGAGCTGTGACAGGACATGGAATGTCCCTTTTGTTTTTGTTTTGTTTCACTTTTTTGTTGAAAAGGTGAAAAATTCCTTCCTCTTCACTTGCTGGTGAAAAACAAAAACATTTTCTTGGCAACAGATGGAAAAGTTTAGATGAGAGAAATGTTGAAATTACAAAGGCTTATTACTCTGTGTTCTCAGGATTATTCTCTCTTTTCTCTATGATTGTAGCCTTCTAAGCCTCTGAAAAATATGATTGATTTTAGGAGCAGCACTTTTTCTTTGTGAACATATTTTTAGTGTTAGCAAAGCCACTTGTCTGCATTATCTGTGTGTCCCGCACTATGAATGTTCGCTATGTGTCTGGCACCATGTGGAACCAATTGTTTCTTAATAAAAAAAAAAAGCCAATGTGAATGATTTAGAAGGTGTCTGCTTGTCTGCGTTTACTGGGTGTCAGCTCCCCTTCGTCTGCTCCACAGCCGCTCAGTGTGAGGCAGCAGCAGCTGTGACGGATTTGGGAGTGCTGGTTTTGTGCAAAGCTGCAGCACTCCTAGTGGTAGAACATTGACGTGGAGCTACATTTCTGCAAAACCAACTAGACAGGAGGAGACAAGTGATGATTGAAAGAGCTTTTCTGCATTAGCATTGCTTTGTATTGCATTGCCTTTTTTTAATGTGTGTTGTGTGTTTGCAGTGGAAGGGACACATGGGTTTGTGTGTATGTTTGATGGTGGTAGAGGGAGGTGGGTTGTCTCATCACACAACATGTGTTATCTAATGTGTGCGAGTGCATCGCTGGCTCAGGCTGTGTGCATTTGACCCTTTCGATGTATGAAACCGTGTGTATGATTTGTAAAGGTCAGTGGAAATGGCGTGCCAAAAGTGGTGCTGAAGAAGTGATGTGTTGTGTGCAAATAAAGGACATACATAACTCAGAGGTGAGTGAGAAACAAACATGTTAGGGCCAAACAAACCTTGAAATCTCTTAGGCTGCAAAGCCAGTGAGTGTGAAGTCAGTGAATGTGGCAGATATGTGTATCCGCTCTCTCCTTTCTGCTGCTTCTGTAAATATTTGACGCAAGAAAACATCATAAAATGTTTACAGTGACTGGGTAAAGGTGAGCAGGATTGTGCAATGATTAACAATTAGATGCATTATGAGACTGAGGGTGCCTGATTGAAATTCAGTCAACAAAGTATTATAGCACCTACACTCATGACAAAACACATAATCCCTGTAATAACAGGGTGTTGTCACAGCAAACTGGTGTCAGTAAAGAATTTAGGTTTTATTTTGTTTCCATGACGAAAGCAGGCAGCTCTGATCTTGTCTGTGCTGGAGAATCTGATGTCACGGCGCCCAGGTCACACAAAACCAACAGTACGCAAAAATGGTGCGATCTAGAGAAAGGATAGGCCGGGCAGCCAGGGTCTATCCGGACTCTGCACAGCTCCTGCATTATAGAGTTCACCAGAGGGTCAAAAGTGTCACCACATACATCACAGCTGTAGCAGAACAGCACACACCGTTGCCATAGCGATCAGCCATTTTTTTTTCTTCCACTGTGCTAAGCCAAACAGTGGTGGGTGGGTGCCGAGATACGGGAAGAGACAAAAAGGATTGTGTGCCCGGGCTTATGTATGTTTCAGAGCGTATGTGTATGTTGAGTGTTTATTTGGCCGGGTGTGTTTTCGGTTACGGCTACAGAGACACATGTGTGCCTACCTTGTTTGGTCTGTCTGTCTGTGGTCTCAGCTGTACTCATCAGCAACCCCGAGCAACAATAGCTAAGGTGCCCGCGGTGGGAGCTGCACAGCGTGATAAAACTGGCAAAATGAAGGTGTCAGAAGCTCCATTGAACATAATCAGGCTGTGGTAGATGGGCTCGGCTGTTGGGTTTGGGACCATAAGTCTGGCGATTAAACATGCATGGGGAGAATCCTTCATCGTAGGGCGAAACAAAGCCGCCCTGCCCTTCCCACGTGTTCCAACATCGCCATGGAAAAAGCCTGTTTCCCTGGCAACGAAACGGGCTCTCTTTGTCACAGGAATGGGGAAGGAGAAGGAGGAGGGAGGCGAGAAGGGAGGAGTTGAGTGGAGGCATGACAGTCCCCGCTGACCTCCACCTGACCTCTAGGTGAACATGCGGTATTGGTTTCCTGCTTTCCTGGAGGGGAGTGCTGGGATTGTACATTTTTGTACAAACAAAGATGAGAGACATCTAAATTTGTCTCTTCTTTAGTTTGTCACAGTCATGGCAGACACAATGTTTTTGTTCGAAATATCGCACACATTGGAACAGTAAAGGTTAACTAGCAAGTGTGCGAGGACAACATCAAGAAGGACATTCACACTGGCTGTCATTAGTCCACGCTGACGGACAGTGTTGCCTAAATGCTTCCATAGAAGTACATCTTTGCTTCTACTGCCCCCAGTGGTGGGTTGATGGGCCAGTGAAGGTGAGACAGAAAGAAGCATAAAAAAGCTGTGAGGAAAAGAGAAATGACTCAAGGCAAGGAAATGGAGGATGCAGTTCAGAAAGCGTAGTGGTGAGATAAAGACAATGGCTTGTTAATACAGGCGGCCAGAAAAAGGGAGGAAGGGAGACAAAGTGAGACGCCGCTTTTATGTCGGCTGGTACTCTCTGCAATGTTAAGCTAGTGTTTCCCTAATGGGCTTAATGACATATGGAGCACAGATTGCAGCAGGGGCTGGCTCACTCTGAAACCACTGTCGCCTCCCTCAGGGCTTCGCACACACTACATTATGTAGATGTGGTGACTAAGGACACGGGTCATATCTGGTGAGCTTTAATAGTTATCAGATACGGGCGGAGTTAAAAACCCCCACCGCCGCCACCACAACTGCCACCAACAACCAAGGCGCCAGTATGAACTGACCACAAGTTTGCAAAAAAATTGGGGGTCTTTTTTTTTGTGCACAATTAATTGATTTCACCCAAGCTGGAACATCCAGGGCTGAAAATAGAAGCCGACATGGAGGTGCCAAAAACAACAGTTCCTCTAATGGCCACTTGAGGGTGACTCCAAGGGGGAGTTGGTTCTTATAGAACCTCCTTTAAAAATGCACAACTTTAAAGCAAAAATAAACATGTTAACATTTTGATACATAGTAAGACTCAAGTCCACTATTTAATATACACTCTATAATTTAGGTATGCAAATAACCTCCGAAAAGCTAAATAACAACATGTGTCCATATTGCATTTTTTGTTAGACACACACAGCGCTGACAGGATGTCGGGGAATAGTGAAACAAAGCACCTGTGCAGTGAGATAAAAGAATGGGATACCAGGTTATTCTCTAAAAATCAAACAATAAATTTATTAATCAAATTATTAAATGAACCTCTGAGGATGCACCTGTATTTTTATTTTTTCGTCTGCTGCTGTTTTTTCTGCATACAAACAAAATAATTAATGGTGAAATTTTACTGGGACTATAGACTTAAATTCAATTAATATTTTTATAGATCCACCAATTTAATGTTTACTCCTGCTAACATGCAAGAAGCCAGGGATAGCTTGCCAGTTAATGCTACCTAACATGACTTGCTTACATCAGTTGACATTCTCCACAGCTGAAGGGTGATACTAGATGGCTAGAAGATCTTTAATTTACAGCAATGTGGCCAGTGAACACTAGCCAGTGAGTTTATCAGCTCTAGACATCCCTTCTTTTTGGTAGCATTGTTCATGATAGCTAGAAAGTACAAGTACAAAGCCATTTCTTAACTGAAAGAATCTTTTCATGACCTGAAACACTATTACATTTGATTGTAAACGGCTGGTGGCAGGTGCAATTCTTTATTTTTGAATTCTTGGCAATCTCTATCTAAGACCCAACATGATGATATGCTTTCTTTGTGAATTCTCTCCTCATATGACATTTCCCTAAGCAACTCCCGGAGGCATATCAGCCGCCATTTTGTTTCAATTTGTTCCCATCACTGATATCTCTTCCTCCTCTCAGCTCTTTTAGTCTGTCCACACTTCACTTGTCGTCTGGCCGTCATCTTCTCGTGGACTGTTACTGATGATATCAGATTTGCTGTTGGCTTAACCACGCTGGGAAGTGGAGCTAATGGTCTTTCAAATGCTTTATTGTGAATGCAACCTGTCAAGAGGGGAGAGATAGGATCAGATTTGATTAGCGAGCGACAGCAGCAGAATAAAATATATTCAAAAAGAGAGGGAGTATTGTTTGTTTTCTTGCATGTCAGCGAGCAGAAAAAGAAAGGAACTTCATAAAATATATCAATCCAAATTTATTGCTTTGCATCAACCTTATTAGATGCCCTTGGATCATCCTTATCTCTGCAAGTCTTGTCATCCCTGCTCCCATTCTGCTTTACCCCTTCTCCTCAGCTTTCCCTTGTCCATGTGCATCCCTCCCCAGCAGAACAGAGAGTAACACTGCCTCTTTTGGCTGGACGCGGTAAATGTGCTCCTCTCTGGCAGATGAATGATGTCAAACAGACATATTTATATTCATTTAGGACTAAGGAGGAGGAGAACCCATCTGTAACGGATGTGATAGGAAGCGCTATGTGTGAGTGTGCGTGCATTTAGGTGTATGTGTGTGTAGGCACACGCGTGTTTCAGCGTGTTTTCCAAGGTATCCATCGTTTGTGATAGATGAATCGTGCTTTGTGCGAGTTGATACCGTGTTTGTGGATTTGTGTGTGTTTGAGCTTGTGTATGTGTGTATTTACAACAAGTGTGTGCATGTGTGTGTGCGTCTATGTGCAGGCGAGGTCATTCCCCGGTCACTCGTTCAGGCTGCGTGATGAATGAAGAGGAGAGGTGCCTGCAAAGCCGGAGAGATTTGGGAGAAACATTGTTCTATGGGGTTAAAAATGGTCTTGTGTTGTGCCAGAGGCTGAGGGAATGTTGCTAAAAAAAATGTAAGTCTGCAACTTAAGTGGATGTTCATCATATCTAATGTTTAATATCAAGCCCAGCAATGTAATAAACTAATAAAATATTAAAATTAGCCATTTGATTATGCAGATTTGCACAGTGAGAGATTCTGCAAGTAAACAAAGTGTTCCGAATTGTCCCCTTCTTTGTGTTCATTTCTTTTTTTCATACAGGAGAAATAAGAGGGAAGTGGCTGTGTTTGGTTTGGACTGTGGGCCAGTTGGGTCAAAGACATCTGACTCAACCAGGAAGTATCAGGTTACAGTAGACAGGAAGTCAGTGGACCAAACAGGAAGGACTTTATGTGGAGAAGGCTACTGAAAGCCAGCAGCCATCAGTGTCTGTCAGCACAAGGCCGAAAAATAGATTGTGTGTCTGTGTGTATGTCTGTGTGTGTGCAAGCAGTTTTGCTTATTTTATATCCAAGAATTCCATATCTTGTTATTTTTAATCCGATTTTCCTACTTTTTGAAATGATTGAAACCCTTTCCATCAAATATAATTAAAAACAAAACAAAACATGAAGTTAAATCACTTTTATGTTTAAAATCTTAATGTTTAGACACAAATGAAACCAATGCAAGATGTGTAAAGAGAGTAATCATTTGTCTGGATGTAGGCTTCAGCTCTGATCTGAGGAAATGCTGAGGACACTTTGTGTGTGTGTGTGTATTTGTGACTGAGAATATCTGCCCGGGACAATGTGGTCAGGCAGAAGTGCATTGTGGGATCGATGTCCACACCTCGTCCTAAATTATTCATCCTGTCAGCTGGCCTGTCCACCATCGCCGTGGAAAGCGCTGACCAAGAGCTTTACCCCCATCCCTACGGATTTTCCTCTTCATCCCCTCCTCGGCCCTCACTTCCTCCTCTCTCACTCTCTCATTATCTCCTCCCTGATTCATTCATTTACAGCCTCTCCACCCTCACTCCTACTTTCAGTCTTCCTTACTTCTCTAATCTTTTAATTTGTCTTTCCTCCACTCCCATTATTCAGTATATCTGTCTTCCTCATTAGCCCTGAACTCCCACTCACTCGCTTTCAATTTCTTTTTCTCTCTCTCTTTTCTCTTCCTGTCTTTCTCCACGCTGACATTTTCTCCTCTGCTACCCCCGTGTTGCTGACTAAGATTATAATGTGTTGGCTTTGTACGATGTTTATGTTTGTGTCTTTGAAGTCTGCCCCAATGGCCTCTTGGAAGACAGCCATAATCCTAGTGAGCCGCCAGAGGTTGTTCAGCATGCCGTGTGTGTGCTTGTGTGTGTGTATGTGTGTTTATTCATCCCCATACATGTGTGAATGCATGTGTGCACATGTTCAAATCTGAGTGCAGTGTTGTGTGCATGAGAGTGTGCGAGTGTGAGTCAGTAATTGTGACATGGCTCATACATCATGGCCAGAGCCCGTTTGATTACAAGCGGAGGGGCCCGGTGATTAATCGCTGGATTCAGCTTCCTGGCCCGAGTTGTGACACTCGGTCACAGAGCATCTGTACTGACACCCCCCACCCCCACCCCCACCCCTTGCCCCACTGCCCTGCTCCAGTGTACCCCGATACTACCTACACCCTTGTACACTTACACACACACACACACTCACAAAGGCACCCAAATACCCCCTGCCTTCCTCTCACTTCCTCCCCAGCACTCCATTACCTTTTGCCCTTCTCTCGCCTCCAACAACGCACCTTACCTCTTTTCTTCTCTTTCTCACCAGCTTTGCCTCCCTTTTTACTCCTTTGCCTCCTGTTTTATCTTAGCACAACCCTCCCACTCTGTTCGCCCGTCTCCCCCGCCTCCAGCACCACCGTATATCTTGTCCTAACCACTTTGCACTCCAGACCTCTGCACTCCTTCATCATGCTCCTCTCCCCTAACCTTTCCTTTTCAAGTTGTTCTGTACAATCCACAGTTTCGTAATAACCAAAGCCTTGCTGTTTTGATCTTATCACCTTTAGCCTTGCAGTTTTTTCTTTCCCCCACAAGCTATGACCCCTCCATTCCATCTTTTATATATACCAGCAACACTAACTCTTTTTCCCTAATCTGATTCTGCTCCCCTGGAAATGTATCTTAACTCCCCAAACACACACAAGCAATCACACATACAGTATTTTCACTCTGGCACAAAAACTTTTAAACACACACTCTTTGCTGCAGAGTCAATAGCTTTCCTTCACTTTAGCTTCGTTATCTAAAAGGATCTCTAGTTTTCTCCTCCTGTCAGTTAAGGTCATATGATTCAGGTCCCCGAGGCCTGAAGCATCCCTTAAATACCACAAGCAAGAAGGTGATTGGCAAGCCTCAATTGTACTGTACACAGGGAGGCAAAACATGTAATAGCAGATAGTTCACTCCCACGATACCCAGAAGTTGAGCTTCTTCTGTCTGGCCACCAGTTGAACAAAAAGTTTTTTAATTCTATTACACCATGCAAAAAGTGAATACAGAACGACTGCATCAGGGAACAGTGCTTATTCTGTGAGATTGCTCACTGGTATTATCACTGACTTACATGACCTATCTGTTGCTACTGCCTGCTTATTTTTGTGCATGTTGTATGTTTTTAGGGAGAGCCATGGATGAATTTCCACTGAGGTGAATAATAAAGTCCATCCAATTCCAAAACTCCCAGAAGATTCGACCAAAGCCATGACAAAGATAACATTAAAAGTTTGTAAGTCTATCTCTAAATACTTTCTGACTTCACAAGTTGAGTTAATGGCTCTCAGCCCCAAGCTAATAGGTTTCTGGACAATGTAAAAATTTTTATATATAGGTCACAGATATACATAGTTTTAGTTTGAAGAAAACTACCTCAGTTTAGCACTGTAGGTTTTCACACTTGTTACCCAAACAACTGTTTCTAATGTGGACTATTTTAAAGCCTCTGATCAACATATATTTGGAATGCTAGCTTTTTATTTTTGCTGATGTACTTTGAACTGTTAGTTATAATAAACTATAGTGTCCATCCACACAAGCAACTGTGTTGCTCGCTGATAAGATTCTTACATTTTTTGAAAGTTATTATTGAAATGATAACAGATTGGCGTTACACCTTCAATATCTTTTGGCCGTATCAGTTTACATTTGGTTTTGGTCATTTCATAGAATTTGTTAACAAACACAGGACTGACTTATAAGATTTGACTGTATGAGTTGGATAAGTACAAATGTGTGTGAAGGGGCGAGATATGCAGGATAAGAGTCAATGAGAAACAAAGGAAGAGAATGTGTGAGTGTGAGCAAGCACTGGTGAGAAGCAGAGACAGCTTGTGTGTGAGAGGGAGTCTGTGTGTGTGTGTGTGTGTGTGTGCATGAATGTGTGTGTGTGCATGAATGTGTGTGTGTCTGTGTGTTCCCCTGGCTCTCACCTCCATGCGGTATCAGGATGAGGGATGGTCCTGCCAGCGATCAGCCCAGGCCTGGACTCAAGCTCCGCGCAAGGATTCCCTGCTGAAACCATTAGTCTGGGCATTAAACACCATTAGAGCGCACACACACACACACACACACACACACACACACACACACACACACACACACACACACACACACACACACACAC
>JAQMCX010000019.1:5229783-5245211 GCA_029814765.1 Acanthurus leucopareius | reverse complement strand
CACACACACACACACACACACACACACACACACACACACACACACACACACACACACACACACACACACACACGTGCCCACAAATATACATCCATGGTACAAGTGTGTATCTGGATGCTGATACACATACATGTTCACATATCCACCAGTTCCTTGAGGCACACATACACACACAAACACACACACACACATCATTAGACCAGAGAGTAGCAGAGAGTGACTGCCTTAAGGACTGGATGAAGCTGGAGGTAAAGAGCAATAGGAGAGACAGAGGGATGAAGAAAAAGAGGGATGGGAAAGATACAGAGGAGGGTGGAAGAGCACTGAAAATCCACTTTTCCTCTGACGTCTCATTTCTCATGCCATCATCTCCCCTATTTGCCATTTCTAATGTATAATTAATTAACGACAAGTAAGAAATTAATTTCCTGGTTGTCTTTTTTGTGCACATGCAGACTTACCTCCTCTTACAACCCCACCATACAGGAATGTTCTCTACATGTCTGCATGTGTATGTAGCTCATGTTTCACGCTGGAGCAGGAGCGTCCCCGGCGATCCAGGTGTAATTGGGTTAGTGACAACCAGGACAATGTGACACCTGCAGGTCTCAGCTGTGCCTCTCCCCGCTGAACTGGCCTGGAGTCAGCTGGAGCTCTGTCATCTGGATTGGCCTCAGCTGAAATGGCCAGTCTGGGACTGATCCAGGGTTAGAGGCTCCACTGGGCTCAACAAAAATATCAGTCTAAATACTAACCTCTTGCCTTTAAGCTGGAAAAAAAGCAACAGTAAAGGACAGAAAGAGATGAAATGTGACTCTCATCTGAGAGCGTTAAAAACTGGGGTAGTTAAGAGCAGCTTCTTTCCACATCCACTCACATGCACATTTGAATGCACAATATGTGGTTTCTGACATTTTTTTTTTTTTTTTTATCAAAACACTGAATTTGAAAGATGTAGTTTGATGCATTAGTACATGGAAGGAGATGAAAATCTATCTGACTGATTGAGACAGAAAGTGTTCATGGGTGAGGTAATGTATTCAAGTTTTATTTACATCACCTTAAGTCACGTTGGTAGTCTACCTTCCTCACTTTCTGTCTGGTGAAAGAAGTTAGCGGCAGCTGACAAAATTAAAAGCACCATAATCCTGAGTAAAACACAGGATTCTCTGAATTGAATCACTGTTGGAAGCATTTGGGATTATATAGGTACTAAACTCAACAAATTGTACAAAGAATATAGTGTTTTTTAGATATTTACTGAGCTAATGTTGTATATTCATGTTTAAATAATGGAGCATCATAAAGCCAAGATCATTGTGAAATGTTTGGTTTTTTTGCATTAACTATTTTTTACTTGTCCAACACACTTTTGCACACACTGCTGCCTTTTTTCTTTTAGTTTCGAACTACTGTTCATATATCTGAGAAAAAACTTTCCACCCAAGTATCTGATCAGTAATTATCTGCCGGATACCAAAATCTAGTTTATAAGCTCCACAGACTATAACTTGCACTGTCTGACCCTTAGCTTGCCTTGTCACTCTGTCAGGAGGCTAGGATTTTGTTTTTCTCCTTGTTTAGGTAAAATGTACAAAACTAGCAAGCCATGCTAATTGAATATGACAATAAACCATCAGAGAAGTGATGTGAGGAAGCATTTTGGATTCAACATCATGTCTATGGATTGAAATTTGGGGATTGGATGTTAACTTTGATTAACTTAGCAGTAGTAGTGAAAACCAGACTCAACCATGTTGTCAGGATTTTCTCAGACATCTTCACATCTGTTGCCCATTTGAGACTTATTCTCTCATTTATATGCAGGATGATGGCAAAGTTATGTGAAGTAGTGCTTCATGATCGTTTGTCAAGGTGCTGAATCATGGAGAATACATTCCCAGAAACTAAATTCTAAAAAGACATCAGTGATTTTGCTTAAACACACACAGATATTAGTTTCTTTGAGGAGCACTTTGTGGCCTTAGCATTACTGACAAACTATCACGCATAAATGCAACAAATAAACGCTGCTGGTGTGTGACAGTTTCCAGGATGTCCTCCTTCTCTCATCAGGCAGAACTTGCGATCACAGACTGATATCATCACACAGACGTCTCGCTGTCACATCGGATTTCTGCTGCTCATGTCTGAGGACTGTCTCTCAAGGCCCAAGTGGCGGCAGACCATGCTAACCAGCGCGACGCCATCGGAAGCTAATAAATCATCGGTGGTTTGATTTCAGATTTATTCTGAACGTAATGAAGACGCGATGGGCCCCGGGCCGTAACCGACGGCGACAGGGTGACACTGATGAATGGCTGAAGGTGCCTTCTCTACAGTTGGAAGGAGAGGGAGCACTGTGACGGTGTGCTGTGCTGTGTGTGTGTGTGTGTGTGTGTGTGTGTGTGCAGGATCACTTGCAATACAACGATCTGTTATATCACACAATAGGCTTACCATCAGGTATGTAATTATACTCTTCACAAAGGTTATATGAATGCTCGTAGCAGAAAGTTCTCATCAGCATTGTTATAATCAATGTCATCATCATCATCATCATCAAGAGTGCCAGAATCTTGGCTTTTTTTTTCCTAACCATCCTTGTCATCAAAATCATCAGTACATTCACAATCATCGCTGTTATTTTGGTCGTCATCATCACCATTATAACCACTCTAAGCTCCTACATGATAAACACATTACTGTCATCATCCAATTGTTCATATTACCAACGTATCATCATCAGCATTGTTAGCAACTAATATGTCTTTGTTATTATCCTCATCTTCCAAACAACTGCTCAAAACTTCACCATTTTTTTTCAACAAAACATCAACAATGCTGTGATTTCATGCCATGCCTCAACTTTGACACACAGGCAAGCAGAACAAATTTAATGTGTAATTCAGCTGTTTATCACATCAACCAGATTAAAAGACACCTTTCCCTGTATTTGTGCTGCCTGTTCTTTCTGTGCAGAAAGTCCCTCTTCTGCTGGATATTTTTAGCTTTCTACGCCACTGCTAAAGAAATATTTCAATTATTTCTTTAAACTGACAGTAATTATTCAAATGTCCAGCATTGAGGATATAAATCTGTAATTCTAGGTCCCAACCTGATTAACAGAAAGGAGGAGAAATTGATATAATTTAAAAGCCCAACAGAAATGTAACAGAACCTGTTATATGATTAACTGTCAATGTGTAAACTGAATAAATACAAATGTTTTTAACTTAGCGGACCCTGTCAACCAAGCTGACTTCTCAAGTGCTCATCAGAAACTGCATAATGTAGCCTGCATGTGTTGAACCAGCAAGGTGGTTTTTATCCAACCAATCATGGGGGAGTTTATTTCTCCTCCTCATGATATCCCTCTTCTCTATGAAGACTTGCATCAGAGGTCATTAACAGCTGCTTCACAACAAATCCTAACTTCTTGTTGACACATATGTGGACCGAAGTAAAGAAACAATTTATTCAGCAATTTACATAAATCACAGTGGAATTTCTCATTTACTTGCTACTACTACTCCTCCCTCAGTGGGACTGTTGATGTCACTATTTGTTGATCTCCAAAATGCACATGTGCAAATGTGTCCAATGTCCAAAAAAAAAGCTTGTCTCCCATCTGCTTGACCAGTCACAGCCTTTGCAAAGGGAACAAGGTCTCATTCACAAAAAAATATATATATATATCAGTGCTGCTAATCATTCACAAAGTGTTAAGTAGCGTTGGCTAGTAATAAACCTAGCTTCCAGAGACAACAGGCCACTGTGGCCAAAAGAGTGCAGAACATTACAAGATGAAATGAGCATTACTAAATAACATCATAATCATCTCCACCAAAATCCAAATCCAAACGGCTTAACTTTATCATCACCATGATGACCATCGGCCGGATTATCTTTGCCAAAATCATCACCAACATTGTTAATGTCCCTTCGTATTTAATAATCACCATTACCTCCATACTATCACACTCATAAACATCAACATTACTGACCGATGGCTGAACAAACTGATCCAACTTGGTCTCCTGTCATAAACCAATCATTCCAATACCAATCTGCTCTAATCTGTTTTCCTCAGTGTGTGTGTGACTGAATGAATGTAACCAGAAGCACAAACGCTGAACTTTTATGAAATCAGAAAAGCAGCTGACATACACATTAAAAATTTAAACATCCTTAATAATATTATTAGCAATATCCCTTTTAGCTCTAACTTTTAACTTTGACCTCAATACCAGTACACTGCAACACCCCTGATCATAATAAACGCGATCAAACCTCTGACCTCTCCTCAACGTGTTTGCATTCACATCACTCTCTCTCTGTGTTACTCTATTACACTGACTCTGTGTTTTGATAGCGTGTCTTTCTGTGTGTCATCACAGTCCCCTCTGTCGGCCAAGGACAAATCGACTAAGCTAACTCAATGCTTCAACCCTGGCAGCTTCCAGTCATCTTGTCAATCAATGAATCCATACGAAGCACGTCTCACCTAATGCTAACACAGTACTGCACAGCACTTTTTGAAGAGCACAAAAAGACATTAATACTGTGGCAACAAGGGGACACTAAGTTCAACCAGCAGGAAACACTTGTGGAATCTGTTGTTAAATTAACCAAATTGAAAATCTATCACTCTGAGTATTTGACTATAACATATTCACCAATCAAGAGACTTGAAAAAGTGTTTCTGCAAAGTATACGGCCTTGTCCTTCACAGAGGAAAGCTGCTTTGGTCAGCTTGAATGACAGTGTTTTTGATGTAGTCCATAAGTAACCCAAACTCATGACAAAAAAGTGTCAAAATGTATGAAACATTAAAAGAATCTTCATCTCTGGTGTTCATCATTAGGTTAACACTTTTCCAAATTGCCACTGCACTACTAAATGGATAAATATGGTGGGGCTTTAGAGTAATGAGGAGGCAATAATGGGACATGGAAATATTGTATTTATCTATATTGTAGACTCTAAATGCGATGGATCAACAGTGAGCTGACGTCCTTCATGGTTACTTTTGGTACCTAAAACAACGGATGTTTGGGGCAGAGACTTCCTTGAGTGACAACAATGAACACTACTCATGAAATACTTGACAGCAATCATTTGCATGATCAGACCAACTTTGCACAACCAAAGTTGGTCTTAGCTAAAAGTGCAAGTTCGCCCATTATTAGTTCTATAATTGGGTTATTAAAGATATAAGCGCATTGATTTTCTCCATCCAATATGTTGTCACAGTTTAGGCACATTAAAGTGGATGAACAGTGAACAAAATGACCTTTCTCTTAATGACTAAGACCATTTCTACAATAAGCCAACAAAATGTGAAAGTGCTCTTTGGGGGGCTTTGGTTCTTTTTCCACAATAAACCTGCACTTTTCATACCTGAGAATCAGTGGTGGAAGAACTCAGATCTCTTGCTAACATTCATTAATGCCGTAAATAAAATATGACATTGGCTTTTCCATAGAGACACCAATTTCATGTAGAGGTCCTTCGTTCAAAATATTTTCTTAGGTATAAAACTACAATAGCATCAAAACATACTAAAAGTACTGAAACTAAAAGTACTTATGATGCATAATGGTCACATCCAGAGCATTTACATATATTATATTTCAATGGATTATGACTTTGAATGCCTGAACGTCAAACATTACAAATACTTTGTTGTGACTGATTAAAGAGAGGCGAATTTAACTGTTTTATGCTGTTGAGTAGCTTAACTTATTATAACATACCTTGTAGTTTATTAGTTAATATTATTGAATATATACACCATAACATGTAGTGAGGTAGTAGAAACATTTAACAGAATTACAGAAGTTGGTTTCTATGAAGGGATCTTCTCAGCAGCCATTTTGATTTGCCGGAGCAGGAACACATGACATTTACATGCTTTTGCAGCTAATGTTGTGCACTGTAACTTGAGTATCTACGCTCCATCTTACTGTCTATCTAATTACTGCTGCTTGTCCATTGTGAGACAACATGAAGGCATTTGGCCTCTCCAGCTGACAACCACCATAAAAGCCCAGATAACACACTCCTGCTTTACACAAGACTGGCACCATCTCTCTCCTTCCATCTTCATCACTTCCTCACACACTCTGTTACACTCCTTCACTCTGCCTCTCCATCCCCTTTCTCCCCCTCTAAAAAGCTGTCACTCACCAGCTGCAGAAATCTCTATCACAATCTCTTATCCAGTTATCTCCCCTGTCTTTCACTACTTCCTCTCTCTTTCTCTTTGCACATTTTCTATCTTTTTCCTCTCCTGAGTCAAGTTGTAATCTGTTTACCATATTTGCAGCACGGTTTAACAAGGCATTAGCATACCCTGTGGGTCTCTGAGTTTTAGTTTTCGTGGGTGACAAACAGGCTTTCATACACACATAACATACACCCTTATAAGTGCGCAGAGCCAGTTAATTAGTGCTTGAGGCCCTTCTTCCCTAATGAACCTGAGGGTAATTAAAGAGCCCCTGGACACGGGTGTGTCTGTGAGCTGCTTCTAATTAAGCCCCAGCGAGCTGATTTAGCTAATTAGCTAAAGGCTCGATGTCGGACACCAAAGCATTCCAGCCTCTCGGAACACAGGAAGTTACAATGTTCCAACATCGTCCCTGGCAACACTTTCATTTCCTGGGGCATTAATCACCAGAGTTATAACTGTCTCTATAGTAACTGCTGTGCCGGGCTGGAGAGGAGGGAGGCAGTTACAACCCTGAGGGTGAGAGGTGTGGACCATTCATGCTGAAGCTTTGGGACAGTGGGACCAATCACATGCCAGCAGGTATGAAGGGAGGGACAGGAAACATACGAAACAGTATGTGACATTAATATTTTTGTTACCAAACAGTAAGTAAATATATGCAGCAGCCATTATGTAACAAAATGCTGCTTTATCCGACTGACACATTATTTCAGAGAACTATTATTTGTTTCACAATAAGTTTTGTTTTTACTGCTCTATTCTTTGGTTCTATTGGTTACACTAAGACAATACTTACTAAAGTCAATGCTGATGTCTTACAACCCAGTTAATGATAGACTTCCTGGTCCAACTTTAAGCTAGTTTTCTACTACATGCTAGTTGCACAGTTGCAGTTTCCATGTGCAGTGGCGTTTAAGCAATGTTAGACTTTTATCTGCTTTTTGCTTTAATA
Organism: Acanthurus leucopareius; assembly: GCA_029814765.1. Lineage (NCBI taxonomy): Eukaryota > Metazoa > Chordata > Actinopteri > Acanthuriformes > Acanthuridae > Acanthurus > Acanthurus leucopareius. Next base: position 5,238,024 of record JAQMCX010000019.1, on the reverse strand, counting down.
AATAAAAGTCTTAATGAAATTTGTAGAAACAGTTAGCTTTTTTAAAACATGATCCCTGATTATCTGGCTTTCTATCTTTATGAACAGAAAGAACAAGGTGGAAGAACAACAAGACCCCACTTTCCACATTAGTATCTGTTATTTAAAGAGTGCTAAGATGCAATTACGTCCCAATTTTTGCACCTTGAACAGGTTGTGGAAAGGGGGCTACAGACACATTTGATTGAACACACTGTGTGATTGACAGAGTGTCTGTTTCCGAAAAATTGATGGAAACAGCTTTCCATCAAAAAGAGGGTTGCAGATCCTGTTAGACCGACAAGCACTTCATTTGATGCAAGGTGAGGCCTGAAGATGAGTGATGCCAAAGCCCAGCTCATCATGTTGTCAGCAAATATCAGTATACTGCTTTGTAACTGTTGTTCAGTACAGAAAATTAAGACTAAACTAGTATAAATTAACATTTTATTGCAAAGGTAAGTGTGTAAGGGTGTGTAGAAACAAAAACACAGAGATGGGAGTCTGAGCTGTACCCAAAGGCAGTAAGGCTTGATATTATGAATTCAAGTGTTTCATAATTCCTACCGGAAATCACAAAACTTCTAAGAGCGGATACATCCCAGAGTAGATGTTCATCTCGTTTCATCTGCCTCCTCCTCATTTTCATCTCTCCCTCTCATCCTCTCTCTCGCTCTTGTCACCAATAACTCAGCATCCAACTTCATAGCTGGAGCGCATCTGATCCCCATTCATTTCCGCAGCGGGAGAGGGAGAGCTGGCGTTGGCCACTAAGGCCCTGATCAATCATGATCTAGCACGACAGCTTGTATTAGAGAGGGAGAGATGGAGGGATGGAGAGATACAGAGGGAGAGAGTGGGGAATTTGAGATATTCAGACATGGATATTTCTCTTTCAGAGCTGCTTGTGATTTGTCGACATGACCAGATGTGATCAGAAGATTTTTAAAGCAAAAAGAGTGAGAGGATGAGAGAGAGATGAAAAAAAAAGCATTCCAAGGCCTGTTCGTTATTAAGAGATTAAATCCCATCTCTGACAGTCTTGTCAGTGCAGGAGACAGAATCGAGCACGGCCGGTAATTTGACTAGTTCCCTATCTCCTCACTGCTCAGTTGGCCGATGACAGCAAGGCGACAGAGCGTTGAATATGCAAGATGTCTCTCCCTCTATCCCTTTAAACTCTGCCATCCAACTCACCAGTGAGCACTCTCATGGCTGCCTTGGAGACACACAGTCAAGCAGTCACAAAAATATGCATACACACACACAGTCCTGTGAAATGGTACAATTTCAATCATTTGCACGTTCACCAAGAGGCTTTGACCTCCCGGGATATTGACAGATGAAAGCCTGCAGGTTCAGGTCCCTTGCATGTGTGATAGCAATACAAACTCTCCGAACATCTAGCATTAGCTCCTCTCTCAATGTGTGTGTGTGTGTGTGTGTGTGTATGCATCTCTGCTGACAGTTCCTTTTAGCTTGCAGATCCTTCCAGCACACCCACAGTGAATCCAGTCAGGCCAGGTGTTATTTTAACACTCACTTTCTGAAGATGAACGAGGGACGTTTTCCTCCTTCTCCCATCTCACGCATTCTCATCCCCTGTTCCCTTCTTTCCTTCCACACTCCCATCCCTCCAGTTGTAAAAGCCTGACCCAGTATTACGGTGACATTATGGGGCCACTTACCGCCCTGCTAAAATAAACCCCAGTGAAGGAGGGGTGTGACAGAACGGGGTTACAGCATGCCGTCGTGCAAATTAATCAAACAAATAAACGAGGAATTTAGACTTAAACAGGGAAGATTTCTCCTTCCCTCCCTCCCCTTCCTCTCCTATCTGTCCTTCTGTCTTGCAGCCCCTGTGTTTTCTCGTCAACACTAAGACAAACGTGCACTTGCAGATTTAAACACGCAGACCTGCACATACACACATTTTAATGCACAAACAGCAGCCACCTGTGCAGCCACAGGTAAAGTAGCCTCCAAATCAGCTTCGGTCAGACCTGTTAGACATTCATCCACTCATTCATACCTTTATTTTGTGACAGTTGAAACCGTCAAAGCTTTAGCTTCTTTGCAGTCAGGTCATCTATAGCTGTTGACCAGACATCTGTTGCTGCTGGCACTTGTCTGACCTGTTGCCAACCCATTAAACATATACCTTGATTTATAGAGGTCTTTCCAAATTTTGGTCAAGCAAACTATTTCAAGTCTGTCCTGAAAAACTTTACACATTTTAGTGCCTAGTCTGTCAACAGATTGTAAAATAGCAAGCCCCATAACTCTGAAATGCTACAGAAATGACAGATGTAGCATCACTAATGAGCGTGCTGTTCATGTTTCATGTTTTTTGTATTAACTTAAAGCTCACTGGTGTTCCAGAGGCAACTGACTCTGAGGATCATTATGGTATTCTCCTTAATGCGCAGTGAAAACAGCCATAATAGTGAGTGTCAAAGGCTGTTATTTAAATTTAAACCCTACAGCAAAAGTACAACATCATATCCTTCTTAGCATATTTTGCAAGAAAAAAAAGAAAAAAAAGTTTTGTAGTGGTGATATTATGAATCTGTTTTGTCAATTTCTTTTCACTTTTACGTTAAAATGTTTCCACTCTCACAACATGGTGCTCAAGGCTGGGAATTACGCAGCTTACGTTTAACATTTATTGGTTAAAAGTTGACCTAAAAAGCAGCTCTTTACTAATGTTACATTGCTATGCTAACCAGGGCTCTTAATTAATTCTATCTGAAGCTAACAAGCTTACAGCCTGTCTTCACCTGTGTTGCATTTAAGGTCAAAGAGTGTCTTGATCTTCTCTAGATGTGTGCAACATTTCCTATCTGGAGGGATATAATCATGGATAACTCACTAGCTTAGCCATGTCCCTGTTTTCCTTGCTAATGAGCAGCTGTTTCTGCAGGTGAGCTCTGGCATTTTTCCTCAGGAGCCACATGTGTCTGTTCAGTTAGCCAGCTCACTCTTTGTCGGTTTTGTTTCGCTTTGAAAAGGGTGAATACTCACAGTTCGCAGTGGTGAGTGAAACAAATCTCTGTTCATCGGTCTCTTTTGTTTTCAACAGTGTCTTGTGGCCTCATCTCAAACCAGGAAGTTCCTCAGGTGACACAGGCAGTACAACATAACACCACTCCCTGTTTAAGCTCAGCAGGGCCCCGCCTCTTTCAGCCTGATAACCACACCCTATTTTTACAAAGGCAAGCTAACATGTTTACATGTTTACATGTATAAAATCAATCCAACAACCTAAAAAAGAGGTTAAAAGGTCCAAATGTCATTACAAAAAAAGTTCTGCCCATGTTTAAAACCCAACTATGATAACAACTTTGATAGAATCTTTAATAGAATCTATTGACCTCAACCTGCACAGACTTTTTCACTTTCATATGATCTCCCATCTTGTTGTTTTGCTCTCATTATAATCATGGTAGTTGGTAGGCGGCTTTATCATCTGATGGGAAACATATATCATTTGGGCCATTTTCTGAAAAGGCTGACACTGTTGTGAACAGACAATTTCCATTAATATGTCTTTGGTCATTCTACCTCTTTTACTGGATTAGATGTCAAATGAATTATACATTAAATTCTTTGAAAAAGTCCATGGACCTATAAAGATCTGACATCTTAGCAAAATAGACTTGAAACAAGGAGCCTGAGTCAAATACAGGGAGGTTAAAATAAAAGTCCAGGTTTACTTGTAGTCAAAACCAGACAGGCAGATTAAAACAGGTAAACTTTTCTAAATGGTGTTGGATTGAGGATCAGCAGTCCAACGGCCAGGCAGGCAAAACAAAAGGCTGAAAAGCTTAGGTATAAGCATACAAGACAATCTGGCAGGGAATGAGTGGAAATGGGAATGCATAGATGAGGAAAAAGGGAAACAGACAGGAAAGTGGGTGGGGAAGGTTAGGCAGGGGAATGGTAGGAAAGGGGTTAAAGCAGGGCAGGAAAGAAGCAACTGAATTTGAAATGACAAGAGTCAAGATAGAAGATGATTTATCCAAAGGGAAACTGTTCTGCAGCACTAGCAATTCAAAGTAGAAAAAAGGGCAAAAACCAAGAAATACAAATATCAGTAAAGGTCCAAGTACAAAATATCAATGAACATACATCCATACACAAAATCCTAAATACACACATGCCAAAAAGAGGTTAATGGAAGGGATCATAGGTTGCTTATATATCATACTAACTCTTGTTAAGTTGTATATAAATATATACATGAAAAGTGGCTGACTGTGTGTGTACAGAATCAAATCTTAAGTACAAGTACATGCGTAGACTTAGATTGTGACAGGGAAAAAGTGAGCAGACATGATGTTTATAAGGAGCTGGCAGGAGCTGTGACTGTGTCATCAAATCCTCATTTTTTTCTGAAGTCCCTCTGTGTTTGAAATCTGTATCTAAGTCTCCAAAACTAATGGATGAAAGAAAAAAAAAACAACAGTAAAATGAACCCACAAGTGTGATTTTTATCCTGATATTTCTAAAATTGGTAATTCTTTTCAGAAAGGATTTTTTTAGAGTATTTTGTAGTTTTACAGTGTTTGCAGTAGTATTAAGAAAACTCATTCCTAGGGATAAAAGTTTTGACGCTCAAACTGATTATATAAGACATTTTTGGAATTACTGAATTATAGGCCATGTCTTCTATCTATGATATCATAGGAGTGGCATTTTATTATATCAATATCCAATACAGTCTCTCATTCTTCAGATCTGGAACAATTTTCCCACAGGAATGCAGAGCGAAATCCAAGTTTAAGTGGCAGACATTTGTTGCAGCCAACTCATCCTCCTCAGATTTCCTCTCTGCATTAGATTACACTGTTCTGATGCTTCTTGGGCCACAAAAGCCCCACTTGTTTCTTTTTGTATTATTTTACAGTTGTCATTTGTGATTTGTTTTGTTTTTTGTGTGTATGTGTTTGCATGGGGATTAAATTCTGTTTGCATTGGACCATTACTCTGACAGGTTTTATCAGCTGACTGCATTAAACAAAATACTCTGCATCTTATTTCTTTGTTACAACTGACAATCTATTGTAAAGATTTCCTAGTTTTTTAAACTAAACTTAATTTAAAAAAAAACTGGTGTTCTTTATGTGTGAATCAGTGAAATAATTTTCCATTGATTCACACATAAAGAACACCAGTATAAGAAAACAGAAAGAAACTTGCATTTTGTTCAGTTTAAACACCAGTTATTTATGCAGAAATTCAGGCAGTGTGTCATCTCTCAACACATTTGAATTTCTCCCTGTGTTACATGCTGGTTACCGTAGCAATGGCTCCGAGGCCCGTTCAGCATGCAGGCAACATCTTGATTAATCTTGACGATGACAGTGTGACTCTTGATGGGGACGGCTCCACATTGATCTGTAATGAAGCCATTGAGCTGCATGACGAATGGAGGGGGAAGGAAATGTGTGAGCGCATGATTAATGAAATTATTAATTAAGTAATTGCGTTGACTTAATTATTTATTTCTCAATCCTTGAAGTCAGAGAGAAGTTTGATTACATATTTAAATTAGGGGGTGCAATGAGGTGAGCTGTGTTTGGCTTTTGATTCAGCGCCAGTGTTGCTCATGTATACAGATCAAAGGCATCAAGTACAAATGAGAAAAGATCTTTCACTGAAGGGGCAGACAAATGCTAAAAATAAAGCTTTTTTACTTAAGTTTTCAGCACATCTTTGGGAATTTTTCCTCTGAGAACCGATTCCATCAGAGGACAAAGTGAAAGTGGCTTCCAAAATTTTTAGATGATTTGTTATTTAGATGATCAGATTAATGAACATCTTGGCTGTCCTTTCTGCAGGTTGAGCCAAACAAAATTCTTTCAGTTATTTAAATTGTTAATAATACAGATGATTAACTACCTCAATGAAGAGTTAAGTCTGTGATCTTATTCCCATATGTAATTCCCAGTACGTCTGGAAATAGATTTTATGACTCCACGTAGACTTTTCCAACTGCTGCCTGCTGTTGCGGGGTGTGTGGGATGTTTCCTGGACCCGCTGTCAGGACTGTGAGCCTTTCCAGGGAAAACATGCAGTCATTTTGGATCTTCCTTTAAAAAGCTGGCGTTCTGTCTCCATGAGCTTCTGCTTATGTCATACCTGGCATTACAGCCTCAACTTCACACTAAATCAAACAGATAGGCTGCTTAGATTTCCCATAACTCACATCATGAATAGGTTGATATAGTGGATATTCAAGCCAGCCTGGTAGCAACCTACATTTACAGCTATTGGATACCTATGCAGCTCATTCTGCTCATAATGAGCCTCACCTTTGACTGCACGTCTGCAGATCTCCATCCATAATCTCCTGTCACCCATCTTCCCATCACATCTCACCCTCTGTGTCTCTACTGGAACTTTTGCAAGTCCAACAAAATGGATCTGAAACACAGGTTCCCTTCTTTACTAGTGTTTCTTTTATTTTTGGGAAGGACTTTGCTGAGTGTGCATGCTCTGTTTCCAGCTATGCCCTGCTTCACAGCCCTGCAGTTAGACACAGTCACACCTGGGAGCTGTCCACTGGCCACCACCACCACCAGCAGAGGTAACAGTCCATCCGAAGTATCTGAATGTTTTTTTCACGTATTCCTACATGCTTTATGCTAGACTTAAAATTACTCCCCTGGTAGCTCCAACAGGCTGTTGAAGATATTCCATCCATATCTGTCTTTTGTAGCTAAGTTTAGACCTTTTCAACTTGGAACATAGACTTCGTAATGTACTGTATCCAGGCGGAGGCAAACCACCATAAAAATGGACAAAATTTCTATTTTCTACTCTCTACTACTCTACTGCAAAATGATTTCAGAAGACTCTGCAAAACTATGCGAAAAATGTTCAGTGAATTTTTTTTTTTATGTCATTTGCCAAGACAATAAAAAGTTCTCACTTTCTGCACTCTTTTTGCATGGCATTTACAGTATTGTTAAAGTATGGGAGGTGATAGCCAACTTAAACACCTGCACACCTGAAAAGATCTGATTATGGTAAATGTAAAGGTTCAGGGTCACTGCATGTTCCTGCAAGGCACTCACTGTGATATGATACTTTCTGTGTCAGAACTATTTGTTGGTCCCGTATGGGTGTAATTTATGAGTTTACTGTGCTGTTCAACAAATACAGCAAAGTCTGATCACAAATTCATACAGTAATTGTAGGACAAGACAAAGTAGTGGGTTCCTGGCTTTATACTTTCTGTGCACTTGGTAATAAACATGCAGCATCCACCAACAATCCAGTCCAGGTCTTAAATACGTGAGCGATATTACGAGCAGAGGAAATGGCAGCTTAACTAAACATAATATTTATGAGTAACTTTCAGCAGCTTGTGAAACCAAAACTTTCATACCAAAAGGCTAAGTTTCATTCTCCAGCAAGTGCTTTGCCAGCTTTGCCTCATAAATGTCTGAGCCCTGAATTTATCCCCATCATGACTGCTCAAATAAAAGAATATTACAAGTGTTTAAACAAAAGATCAAATGGTTGAAATGAATCCACTAATGTTTGTGTATAACTGTAAAAGCATGCACACAAGTCTTTGTATGGGTCTATGACTGTGTGAGTGTGTGAGTGTGTGCTTGTGTGTGCATGTGTTAATATGCAGCATGTGCAGGTCTCCCTGCGTCCTATTGGAGATTATTGTGCATCCATCAGTATGCCGTTAAGCAGTGACCAGTGAGGATATGAAATGGCTCTCACTTTGGATCAATGCTCATAAACATTTAATGTCATAATCAGCCATCAGGCGGCACAATAACACATCAGCACTAACAGCTTTGGATGGCCGCATGGCAACACATGCACACATAGACACACACGCTGATGCACAAATGTGTGCGTGCTTCTTTAGTGTAACATCTCTGGTACATTGAGCATGTGTATTTTGAGCAACACAACCACAGAGGTGGAAACACACAAGCATACACACATTAGATATCTTGCCTCACACGCCATTAAACAAACACACACCATCAACTATTTAGGCTTCAAAATAATGTGTGTGCTCTGAGTGTGTTTGGTGTTATGCTGTGGTCTGGGTGAGAGATGAAAGAGAGACAAGGGGAGGATGGGGGGGGGGGGGGGGGGTATTAACGGGGGTTGGGATTAAAAAATAAACCAAATTATAAAAAGTAAACCCGGAAAAAATTGCCGCAAAAAAAAAGGAAAAACAAAAAG
>JAQMCX010000019.1:5200263-5223379 GCA_029814765.1 Acanthurus leucopareius | reverse complement strand
ACACAAAAATTCTGAATTTATTTTATCTTTTTTTTTTTTTTTTTTTTTTGCTTGTACCAAGTTTAACTGAACAGCAGAAACTCTTCACTTTAGAGTTTTTTTACGACCCAAAATGATGTTGTGTTTAATAGATGCATGCTGATGATTCTTGTCTACTGAGGTACGTTCCTCTCAGGGCAGGAATTGAGAAATGGTCCAAAGACAGTTTACATCCTGAGTAAACTTTGCTGCGTGCAAACATCTACAACTGCAGGTTGATTGAGGCCAACACTGAGTAGCAATCTCTCATTTTTGTGAGGCAAATGTAGGACAGCCAAATTCTGTATAACTTTTTCACACATTTTTTATTAAATAAATCCTCAGAATCTTTCTTTCTAATTGATAAATATGAAATATATCAATGTATTTTCTTCAGTAACACATTTGCATGTAACTATAATTATGTTGCAAGTAACCACACACCCTAAAGACTGATGATAATATTATCTCACTACTGTTATTAGATTTGTTGTACTAAGAGAAGTGCTTTAAGTAGGGCCATTTTTTGTGTCTTAAATATTCCTAGCAACATTGACCATAGCTCAGTTTTAGTTAAAATTTCCTACTGTGTCATGACTGTACAGAGAAAACATGTCCAATACCAGGATGTTAAAACTAAAGCAGCTGAATGGAATAAAGCATGCATTGATTTTTGTTTTCGTTTTTCTATTATGTAAACCTGTGATTTCTTACTTTGACATGTCAAAATGTCTGCAGTGAACTGCAGTGAAAGACAAAGGAAAGATTAGTAAAACAAATATAACTAACACATGAAAAACATAAAAAGACTGAAAATCAAGTAAATGAATCACAGCATTTCACAAAAAATGGAAAGTCAAATAATTATTAAATTGGTAGTAATAAAAGAGCTTCAAGAAGATATCAATGTAGTTTCATATAAGGGTTATAATTGAAAACACCTTTAAAAAACGCCAGAAAAACAGCCGTGGGGGCATTGTGTCGAGACACTACTCAAAGATCATGTCGAAAGAATGTACAGTCGAGAAAAATTAACAAGATAAAACGGATTTTCTGCATGTCCAAAGTGGATGATATACCGCGCTTTAACCTGTAGATGGCAGCAGAAGACAAACAGTGGATGCCTCACTCATCCAACTAACAGGACGGTGGTGTGTTGACATCAAGATCCCACCACGCGTTATTTGTGCCATAATGTCACATTTTGGTCCGTGAAATCTCATCAGAGAGACCCGAGGATCACATTTAGGAAGCTTCCACACAAAATGAACACTGTAATGTGTTGATGACCCGGACAGAACCGTCATTAGGTCTGTTTTACTAAGGATTCATTAGTGATATCCCATATTCTTCCTCATGAACAACGCACACACACATACAAAGGACTTGAAAGCCTATATAAGATCCTGACGTGCTCGAGCGCAGCCTATTTCTTAAGTGTATAATAAGTGTTTACTTGGAGCAAATGTACCTCGTTGGCTAACGACAAAATTACTTGGGCCTGCTCGTGTATCAATTCATCTCTGCCTCGCTTTGTGTTTCAAATTGATTCGATCTAATTCTATTACAAGCTGCTGAACCTGCATCCGTGATCATCTACATATAAAACTATAATTGACAATCTTCTTGGCTGTCGTCATAGCCTATTAAAGCGGGTTAAACGCAACGTGGATGCGCGCTTCGTGCGGACTGTAATTAATATGAACTGTTTACGGCGTCGACGGGGCCACGTTGGTTAATGGTGTTGTTTATTGTGTTGCAGGAGCCCCGCGTTTCCGGTGCATCAATCCTCGTGTCAGTGCCTGGGCCTCGGTGTCGCCGAGGAGTGATGGCCGCGCGGTGATTATAACGGAATAAAAGGACGTAATGAAGTGCTTTCCGCCCCGTTATTCTCGTGTGCCCGGCTGCTGTCAGCCACCTCTATGCTGCTTTGATGCGCCACTCCTCCCCCTTCTCCATCTCTCCATCCCATCACCGTGTGCAGCGGCGTGTTTTCTTTTTTTTTTAAATATTATTTTCCCTCATGAAGTTCATGTAAAGTTGAATGGCTTGAAATGCTAATAATTTGACAGGGGCCACAAATGCACGTGCCGTGTTCGTGAGCATGTGGCATTTTCATTAATGCCCTTCCTGTGCTTTCTGTTAATATTAACATGTCTTTGTGTATTTGCCATGTTTCTGTACTTGATGTGTGCACATAGGCTGGGAGCAGCCTTTGTAATTTGTGTGCACATGAGATAGGGAGAGAGAGAGAGAGGGAGAGACTAATGGAACAGGTTGGTGGTGATTAATTGAAGAAATAGAGAGTTGATTGTAGTAATTAAACAAAACAAGGTAAAGCAAACGACTGTGCTGCCATCTGGGCCCGCAGGCTGAGAGCACATGCATTTACCCACTGCCAAGCACACCATTTATTTACCCATATAAAGATGCTAGGGGACCGTCAGGGGCTCACTGTGCTTGTTTGTGTATGTGTGTATGGGTATGTTTGTGTGTATGTGCCTTTTTGTCAGCGAGAAAGAGAATTTTATTCATCATTTGGCAGTGTGTGTACGTGCATGTGTGAACTAATGTTTTGTTTTCCAAGAGCGAATGACTACTTTGGCATCTGAAATAACAACACTGGAAATATATGTGTGGGTGTGTGCGAGCGTGAGTGTGTGTTTCATGTTTATATCATATTTGCATCTTTGATGGTAGAGACATTCATCCAGTGTCACTCTGCTGATCATCTTTGCTTCTTTAGAGAATAAACACCACAATTAAGTGACGCTGGGATGGAGAGTAAATGTGCAGAGATGCATAACAGAGACATGAATGGCACCGGTTTAATTAACACACACACCCCGTCCAAATACACACACACACATATACATGGCCATATAAGCACAAATGCAAATGCTTTTATGCAGACACACAAAACCATGCAGACATCTACCCACACACGCTCCCAGGCTGTGTGTTATTTTTGAAGTCACTCAACCATCAGCTAAATCTGGTCTCTTCATTTTGCCCGGCGCTTCACAGAGAAAGCTGTGAGAGGTGGTGTGCGCATATGAAATTGCTTACATTATATGCTGCAATGTTTTTCCAATGGGCTGGAACATATTAAGCTGAAAATGAATAGCAGGTCTTCTCGACACCATGTTGAGCGTTGGCTAAGCCTTCACTTCCTCTTCTCTGAGTGCTCCATCATAACGACAGCTGTCACTTTACAGCGTGTGCACGCGTCTGCTTTTGTGCATATACTGTATTTGTGCCATATGTTTGAATTTGTCTGCATGCATGTGCGCATTTATGTGAATGTGTGTGTCCCTGCAACTGCATAGCTGTGTGCAGTGGCCCTCTATAGCAGGTCATGTGTTGAGACAAAGGATCACATCTGTCTGACTCCCGCTGGAAGGGAAGCCATGCACATCTATTTGTTTTAGTGCTGGTCGTACAGAGCAGGAAGATGTTGAAAGGATGTGTATGCAGATGATTATCATAAATATGACATCTTTTATATACCCCAGCAGGTACACAGTGTATGCATCTGAGCATATGCATGTGCTAGGGTGTGTGTGTTTGGCTATGTTTGTGATCTCTGTGTGTTCACATATGCATATTTATGCCTACGAGTGCATGTGTACATGTGTGTTGGTGCATTTGTGTTGGTGTGTGTGTGGGTGTGTGTGTGTGTGTCAGACGGTGGCTCATTGGTATGCTGAGTGTCTCCGGTTCCCCTGTGGTGCTGGGTGGGATAGGAAGCATCTGTCACCTCTGCAGAGATCCAGCATGCTGCCAACTTAACCCTTAAAGTGCTGCATCACCTGAGGGCTGCTATCTAAGAGAGAGAGAGAGAAAGTGAGAGAGAGAGATAATTAGAGAGAGATAGAGAGAGCAAGAGAGAGAGAAAGAGAGAGGGAGAAAGATTTCCATTGGCAGAGCCATGCAGATGGGCGGGCCTCAAGTCAGGACTTGGCCATGATTGATAAATTTGAGGGAGGGGCAAATGTAAGCAGACATTACCTATCCCGGCAGGAGGAGGAGCCTGGTTGCTGCAGCAACCCAACACCTTGACAACCTATTGGAGGACCAAGACAATTGCTGACATATTGCTCCTTCTTCCTCTCTCTCTCTCTCTCTCTCTTTCTCTCTCTCTCTCTCTCTTACATCCCAATATCCCTTTCTTAGTATCGCTTTTTCCTTCTCTCTCTCTCTCTCATTGTGTTTTTCTGTAGGTGTGTGAGGGAGGGTTGACACAAAGTGACAGCCATTACACACAGGTCACACTGTTGGGGCCAGCAGATAAAGCCCTTAACACTCAGGCTACTTCACTGTACAAACAAATAGTGGAAAAAAATTATCATAAGAGATGTTTTAAAAATTAAGAGAGGAACAAGACATTATTTTTCATTGGAGTTATTAAAGATGTCAGATTATGTTATTGGGCAAAATTGAGTTAACCAAGGTGCAGTTTAGAGGTGCCTTGCCATACCATGCCATTGCTATGACAACAAAGGTTTGGTAAAACTTAGTAGTAGAAGTAGTAGAAGTTAGTTACTCCTGAGGTAGTACAGCCCTCTGGTCTTGTTCCTTATTATGTGTTTTTGAATTAATTGAATTTGTTTCTGAAGCTGCAGCACGTTTCTCCTAATGGAAATGTTTTAGGTTGTTGTAGCACGTTTGCCCTTGTCTGCCACAGTAATATAGACCTTGTAAGGAATTCATTTTGACATGTCATATCAGGAAAAGTACAGGCATGATTAATAACTATATAATATAACTATGGCTGCATTACGTGAGCAAGTTGCAAGGTCCAGTTTGGGTGGATATGCTATTATTTTTAAGCTCATTTTAAACCATAGGTCTACCTGTGCTTGTCCTGGTGAGCGAAACAGTAGAATATACGCGAGCCATTTCAGACACGCTTATGTTACTCAGTTAAAAATGAGATTGCCTTTATTTTCTTTATTTTCTTTAAATTGTGACTCTAAATTCACTGTGTAAAAAAAAAGAATAATTTCCCTGGCATTTCTTTCTCTGGCAAGTACATAATTTTGTTAAATAAAGACTCTTATTGTAGAGGGAGAAAGCTCTCACAGCTAACATTTTTGCTCACTACTTTACCAGTTTACTAAAAAAAAACAATAAGTTCACACAGTTTTTTTTATAAAATATGTGTTTATACCAGTGACTGCTGTCTCGAAACTGTCTAAGAACCATCACTCTTTTGTTGAACAGTTCTACCAAGGAAGATTAAATAAAATTAGATGGTGCAACACAGCAAATAAACTATGATAGATTTCCATTTTTGGCCCTCCATTTTTTTACAGCGCTGTATGTTTTCTGCCTCTTTTTGCCGTTATACGATTAGACACAATGTCAATGTAGACTAATATAGACAAAAGAAAGAAACAGCAAACATATCCCTGTGTGTTGGTGTGTGTGTGTGTGTGTCTTCTCTTTCTCATTGGCGTAAGTCTGTGCTTGTGTGCATGTGTGTCTGTCTGTGGTGTGTGTGAGTATGTCCTCCGGGTGTCATTGAGCTCTGGTATAAATCAGCTGGGTGTGCGAGCGTCGGGCTGCAGTAAATTAGCCAGGTTTTAATTGTGTCTGTAATAGATGACTATAATTAGTCAAGGCTCTTCCTCAGCCTCTACTGTCCTGACATAATCTTCTTCTAACCAAACTACACATCCCTTCGTCTCTCCATCCTTCATACCTCCGTAGCCTGGAGGGACAGGGGGGATCTTCTCCTCCTCCTCCCAGGATCCCCCTCTTTGACAGTTTCTCAGAGAAACCCACCAGAGAAAGGCCCTGAAGTCCTCTGTCCTTTCGTCTGCACGTCTCATCAGGAAATCTTGTTTCCTAAAAGAAAAAAAAAATCATTTTCAAGGCAAGTTTCAACTTCAAGTTCTGTCACTTTTTAGTTTGCTGTCAAGATCAGAGGAAGTTTGAATATGTGGTGAAATGATAATGATCACGGTCAATGCCTTGGGGTAGATCCAAGGTGGTGCAGATGATTGTAGATTAGTTTGCTGAGAGTGGCTGGGATTCTGGGATACTACAACTTTCTATTGATCCTTGTGGAGTTGTTATGAACATAATTAAAGCAATTATCTGCAATTAGATCACTTAGCTATCCCACAGCTGCACCTGCTCTCACATCATAACCTCTGCGATCCAAACTAGGTTTCTACAAAGACAGCATTGGCTCCAGTCAAAAAAGCTACATCAGATTGTGTGTTGTGATGTAGCTGATGTATGAAAACATGTCTATTTTTAACACAATGTTGAAGTTATCTGTAACTTTATGAGCAGGGAAGTAGTATATGCACAAAGCCGTTTCTTTATTGGCTTGAAATGAAGCAGGTTTCTCGGACTAGCAAAGCCTTTTGTTTGTCTTTTGTTTTTGTTCTTGCAGAAGTTGTCATATTATGTGGAAATATGATTCTGAGGTCATCTGGTCCTATGATACTGGCCTTCTGCACTCCTGATACCATATAAAGATGACAAATTAAAGAACAAATTGCATAACAGGCCTTTAGGTGCCAACAGCCTCTAAAAAAAGCAGTGTCAGTGTCAAACTGACAGTTTGATTTGCTCTTAGTTTACTTGATTGGGCAGGCATGTGGAAGGGCGAAATAAGACAAATTTGGACTCTTCATAATTAGATTTTATTTAATTAATATTTTGAAGTCTTAACATAACTACTTCTGTCACTTTTCATACACGCAAACGATTCCCAATTCCTTGGAGGAAACAGAAGGAAAGAGTCCAAACCCAACCTCTCTTTGACAGCAGGCCTTCCTGTGTGGATTTCACTTTTGTTGTTCAGGGCAGCTATAAACTCCTCTGCTACCAGACATGGTCACACACATTGTGCAAACTAATTTTAAGAGTAAATCTGCATTTAGTTCCATGTTGTGCTACCACAAGCCACCAAATCAGCCTCAGTGCTACTTTGTACAGATTCCATAAAGCTCTGAACTGTACTGGATTGATAAATGGCATTTTCCTAAAACATATTCCCTCATTTGTTGTTTTGATGATAGTGATGGAGAGTGCTGTCTAATGCATCAGCCCCAGACTTCCCTGAGGAGTTCAGCTGGGTTGAGATCTGGTGACCTTGAAGGTCATAGCACGTGGTTCATATCATTCATATTCATCAAAATATGCAGTGACCCTTAATGGCAGCATATGCATTCCTCATTTGTCTCTTTTTTTAAAATCCCTTGTACATATATTTTTCAACATGATGGCTCTGGATGTTGTTTGCATGATATGTTTATGATGGTTAAGTTCAGAATCTGGGTCAGGAGACCATAATGACAAACCATTCACTCTCCCAGCTGATGTCCTGAACTTTCAAACCTGAATGTCAAAAACATTTGTTTTGAAGGTGATCATTGCCAAACTAGTGCAGGTGAATGCACAGGTACCTGTGAACACACGGCACTCCTGCAGCAATCATGGCCCCTGCTTGATAATCTGTAATGCACCTAATCACCAATGGGTGCAAGTGACAGAGGGGCGGTACCAATGGGATCTGACATAGCTGACGGCCTGCACCTGATAAGGCAGGACAAAACTGAAAAATGTTGCTGCAGGGGGATCCATGCGCTGATTAGGCTTGTGTTCGATTCCTCTGAGTGCCGATTCATCAGTGTCCACCGGCACCCGTTTAACCGGTTCTCGGGTGTCAGTGTGGTCACATTGCTGCCGGGACCTCGCCAATCTCTGTCGGACAGAATCAGCATCTGGGAAGGTAGGGGCTCACCCCTGCTCCGTTCAGACACCCACACCCACACCCACACACACACACACACACAGCAGTGCCCTGGCCCCAGTCACAGCAACAAACAGGATAAACTGTGTACACGAACCCTGCCTGTATACATACAGACCACACACAACTTCAGCTGAAAGTGACCACACACAAACATACACGCACATTAGTCCATTCTGAGATGTGACCCCCCCCCCCTCCCGCTGAAGTGCCTTGGTCACCAATCAGGACCACTTTGTCAAGGCACAGGTAACCGTGACGACTCTAATCACTCGGCAATCGGCCGGTCATTCATCAACGCCGGAGGAAGGAGAGCGAGAGGAGTGGTAGAGAGAGAGGAGGAGGAGAGGAGGGAGGAACGAGGGAGGGGGGGGTGTCACAGACAGGGGCAACGGTGCAGACAAATGGCCCCAAAAATTCAGTATTAATCAGCAACTGATTTGCTGCCCCTTTAAAGCCAATACCACTTAACGACTAGAGAGAGAAGGAGAGAGAGAGAGAGAGAGGAAGAGGGAGGGAGGGAGGGCACGGAGTGATGGAGGAAACATGAGTGAGAGCAGGAAAACAGTCAAAACAAGAGAAGGAAAAGAGATGGAAAAAAAGGACAAAAAGGACAAAAAAGAATGGAAGGGTGAAAGAGAAAGGAGAACACCTCATTGAAGTCTACTGTTCTGGAAGGTGTTAGGTTTGTGTCATAGTAAATGCTGCATAAGGTGCTTCCTTCACCATGCACACTCACACAAAAACACAAATACACACATGCATACACACACATACACACAAACCAGGAGCCCCTCTGTTGATTTGTCACTGGAGTTGATCAATAGCTGTGATGGAAACAGAATCAGCTCAGATGGATTAAACGTCCCAGTGGCTCTGACGTTATTTTCCCATTAAGAGAAGGCTAATCATTACACACACACCCATGCACACACAAACACAGGTACACGCATTCACACACACACGCACGCTCACACACTGACTGAGGCACACACCTATGCATCTGTCCCCACTGCACTGCATGAACGCAGTTTCATATCAATTTAAACACAGTTAACCACATAAACAGGACTTTAAACACATGGGGGCATGTCTAAAAACAAAACACACACACACACACACACAAAGGCACATACACTGGATGTTAAAGAAGCTGTGACTAAAGTGCTAACAGTGTGACTGTATTGATCTGAGCTTGTTTCCCACAACAACACACACTTAAACAAAATCCCACTTATCACTTCAATTGACAAGAACGTAACATTTTACAAGTTTTTACCTTGTATTATGTTTGTAAATCTCATAAGAAATACAGAGCACATGAAATATTATCCTCAAAATGCTGCAAATTCTATAAAATAATGCTAACTGCAAAATGTGGTATGTGTGATTTAACTATGTAGACCACGAAATAAGTATAACCTTTCAATTCAAAGGAATAATTCACCCAAGCTACAAATTACATGCACAGTATTTCACATATTTGTCTCTAAGATTCTAACCTCATTGTACTGAATTCCCAGAACAGCTTCTTGGCAGAGCTTCTTCTTGGCGTTGATTGTGGATATCTGTGGTGCTGAAGGGAAGAACACCATTTTTTCAAAGGATATTCCTTGTTTGGTGATGGATGGTGGTGGAGCATTCACTTGTCACACATCACCCCGGAGTCCTCCACCCATGTCCACTGGCTTGATATGTAGTGACTGGAAAGGCCCCACTGAAGAATATGATTCATATTCTCATATTCAGAGAACTATTAAGTGACCCCCTCGTGCTCTGTGTGGAGGCACCTGCCTTTGTTTTCATGTGTGATGTCTTTTCACCTTTACTTTGCTACCTGTTAATTTTTATATCTGTATGTAAAATCTGAGGATATAAAACCAGGTATTTGCATAGGTAGATACCACTGGAGATAAATGAGAAAATGTGTCTTGTTGTGTTGTGTGTGTTTTTTTTTTGCGAGGACAGTTTTGTGAGTCAGTGCTTTAAGAGATAGGACTAATTTTCTGTATTGTTTATATTGTCTTCTAATCTCATAATGCACAAAGTAAACAAGAACTATGAAGTTTATGTTTAAATAAGGTTTAGTCAGTTCCTGAAACAGCCAGCCATTGCTGTTATCAGCAAACGTTACTCAAAAGGGGTAAACTGTGCTTTTGTTAGGCAGTTTTTTAGGCCCATGATCTGACAGCAATACAGTAAAACTACATGGCACTTGATTTGCAGTGCTCAAAGGGCCAGAGATGTTTATTTTGAATTCTCAATAGCAATGTCCAGAGGTCAGACCGGGCTATGCGAGACAATCCACAGACCTTGTTTTATATGAGAACTATTTTCTTCTTACTGAACTACACCCACTAACTGTGTCACTGTGCAACAGGAAGCCAGCATCTACTGACAGAGGAGGAGCAAGCTAGCTAATGTTACAGCTTAGCTGAGGAGGATGTCGTTAATGTTTACTTCCCTCCCTTTCATGACAGTGAACCTCTTTTCTTCTCCAATTGTAGATGCTCAAATCCTTTTGCATGGTGAAAAGGTTGGTGGGTGTAGACGAAAAATAGTTCCTACATGAACTGCTCAAAACAAGGTCTGCAGATAATCTTGCATAGCTGGATCATGATGTCTGGAAAGGGGCATTTCTGTGCTGCTTACACATGTAAAGATCTACAGCTCAGATTTTTGCCTACACAGACAATACTTGCCAGTAAGATCTCAATCCATCATTTGACATGGCATTATCCTTTAAGACCTCTCTGTGAGAGTAACAATATGACAGCAGCGAGGGGAATCAAATCCTGCAAGAACCTGTCAACAGGAGGCGGTTTAGGCCTGAGTTAAGAGCAGGACAGTGGACAAGGAAAACACTGTACATGACCAAGGACGCTGAGGTAAGGTGATACATTATACGATGTGTGATGCAGGAGAGAACATGAAGCAGAAGAGCAGGCAGAAAGAGAGAGGAGAGTGATAGCTCTGCAGGGAGGAAGCCTGAGACCATCTGCTGCTGGCTACCTGCTGTTCCCCCTCTCTCTCCGCTCACCTTCCACTCTTCTTTCTCCCCATTTCCCCTGCAGTCTATGAAGGCACTCAGTCAGTTAGTGTCAGATAGTCAGCGTACACACACCAGGGACTCCACACACACAAACACACACAAATATACTCATGGACCCACAGTACCAAGCAAGCACTGAGGTTATTTTTTTACTTTAAATTTCATATGTATGCTCTTCTTTCACTGCTGTGCTTGTTTTTGTAGGTACTGTTTTAGCCCTCATACTGTTTTCTCTCTCTGTCTCTGCTACTATGCATGCATGACAAACATGCATACATAGATATACAACACACACACACTCACACACACAAACACACACACTGTGAGAGGATCTCTCTAATGGATTCTGAAGATTCCAATTTCCCCTCTGCCACCAAAGACAGAAAACCCTCTGAGCTCAATTACCCCTGTCTCACACACACCAGAAGAGACCACATGCACTCACACACACGTGAAATAACACTAGGGCGCATCTTCACTTGTAATCATGGACGCGCACACGCATCCATGCACACCTTAAGCCACTGTGACATGCCGAGGATCACACAATCAGAGCCACGCAGGCAAACTGAGAGCAGTATTAGTCTAAGGTAGATTTTATGTGATAGGAGATAACAGGACGAGGGAGGGGAGAAAAAATGGAGGGGTTTGGTGGGAGGTGAGGTGTGGAGGAGAGGTCAGGATACACAAAAAGTGAAGGTGGTAGGAGTGGAGGTGGCAAGCTGGGAGGAAAGGTTGAAGTGGAAGATACAAAGAGAAATATTGAATCCAGTTGAGGTGCAGAGGCAAAGAAAGATGTGAAGGAGATATAAGAGCAGAACGGATAGGAGGTGCGGGCTATGGCTTTTACAGAATCCACTCTTCCAGAAACCTTATTAAATTCTACAATTAGCTGAACGTCTCAGGCTATAAATAGGCTCACTTTTCCCATTCCATGATGTCAGTCAGCAGGCCAGGCTTCGACTGTGGGGGAAACAAAACAATTTAAATTATAGCGAGGCTCTCTCTTTGTCTGGCCACCCTTTTAACGGGATAATTACTAGTCTATTCATTCGCGCTCGGCCAGGGCGATATATCACCTCACTGCGCAGAGGCCCCGCTTTCTGTGATAAACGTCCTTTACTGGGAGATGTGGGGTGGGTGGGGGGGGGGCTGAGGGTTAACGTGTGCCCGCTGATATCAGCTCACTGTCTGCCGCTGGCTTTCACCAAAAGCCTCCTCCGCTAGATTGAATAGCCTCCTGCCAGAGTCTGGAGAGCACCAGGAGTGCTGCACCTTGCTTTCCAGAGTGACACCGACACCCTCCCATGGGGCCCCGGCGATGAGGAAATGAGCGAGAGAGCGAATGAAAGCGAAAAGAGAGGGAGCGAAAGGCATCTATTATTCAGCACGGCCCCGACCCCTACATACGCACGCCATTAAAAATAGGAAATCCATAGCGGAGACAAATGGCTTCTAAATGAAGCACTACAGGAGGAGAGCGGAGATAGGGACCCCTGTCACATGCGCTTTAATTGTCTCCCGGGGCGATAAGGGGATTTATCAAATTCATCGTGCCAGTAAAGGCTGTTAGGCCTGCGAAGAACGGGCGGCTGGAGAAACAGCACAGCACGTGTTTGTTCGTTCAAAGATACGCGCCACAGAGACGGGACGGGATGGGCAATTAGAGCGGTCATAAATTGTGCTGAACTAAAACAACCTCAGTGTCAACTGACTGATGTGGTTAAAGGACATAATGCATGAACTGGTCATTTGTAAATAAAAACTCAATAAAAAAAGAGTTGCTTGACTTGCAAGAGAGGCAACAAGCAGGATATAAAATGCATTTTATCAGCATGAGACCACTGACAATAGTTGACACTCAGCTGCTGGTAAACATCATGTGAAGAGAATTAATACTTCCATCTTCATTGATCCACAATTGTCTTCTCTGGCAGCAAAAAATATTGCTTTGTCATTCTCCATGCAGCCTCCACCTCAAAAAGCTGCTATGATAGCAGACTGATTTGACCTTTCTTAGGTCATAAGTGCTCCTCCAATAATGGCTCAAAGGTTGACAGGAGCTACTGAGAGAGTTTTTTTTTTTTACCTTCTGCTATAAATGAGCCAAATGAGCAAAAAAGGAGAGGCGGAGGACAAATAGGTTGAGCATCAACGCCCTCAAAATTTGTACTTACGTGACCAAAATGATAGGCTATAAGGTTTTGTTTTAGTATGTTTTACTATCACTGACAAATGCACACAATGACATCCATGCAGGATTTGGTTTAAGCAATTAGATTTATTCATCTGCCTGTTCTTTTATCAGCCGTAAGCACAAAGATAATCTGTGAAGTTAAAGGAGAAGCCTGGTGGTTCCTCTGTGCCAGTGACCTCCACTGCTGTCCAAAAACTACTGAACTATTAAACACATCAGTGAACCACACTGTGGTGCATAGTGACATGTTCCTTTATTACGATGAACATGGGTACTCTAGTTTATCTTAATTAAATCCTGCTTTTATGTCCTGTTGTCATCCTAATGTATCATTTGAAGGCAGGAAATAGACTTTGAAAATTTGCAATTTAATCCTGTCTGAGAATGTTTGCAAAAAAACTAGTGTCCAACTCAATCAAGGAAACTACTGAATTTTTATTTTATTAAAAGTTTAAATTCATGTAGCCCAATAATCATACATCCTTTCTAGGAATGGTGAGACATAAGGCTGAGTGCCACAGGTATTTAAGTACTGAACGACTGTGGTTTGTTCTCTTCCTGGGATTTGTTGACATTGTCAAAAAATATATGATTGCCAGTCTCATCCTATGAAATGAAAAGGTTAAAAAAAATCAGTTTTGATTTTTTTAAAAACACAAATGATACTTTCCTCAGTAGCCTTCAAAAGCCATTAAGATGAACTCTAACGTACCCACACTTGCTTTATTTTCATGCACGAAAGCATTTCACCAGTTTATGTCGGTTCAGTTGTTCCACACCATAACTCAACGTGCTAATCTAAACAAACGTTGTTTTTCGACAAACGGATTCCTGCTGCCATGCTTGTCTCCAACTTCCATTTACATTAAACAAAGTGACATGTGCTCTGCCGCTGCATTTTGGGATAAACACCATCTACCCGAGAGTGAGATTCTAATTTGGTGTCATGCTGTTTCTGTTTTAGCTGCGGAGCCACACGCAGGCATACATCCATATTTGCTTTGTCAAAACACACAGAGGCATGCAGCATGCATGGTTCTGTTGTTGAGACATTATAAATGACCCCATTAAAATTAATGACAAAAGTAATTACAATTTAATTAGAAAATGAGTACTTTTTATGATTGTTACAATTAACCCCAACCATTGTTACTGACCCGAGTTGTGGAGTAGATTACACCAATGTGCCTCTCTGCGTCTGATAGCCGTGCATTTCTCTTTTGAGATTACACTTCAGGATGCTTTGAATCAGATAGATATCAGTACTCAATATCAAATTTGAAGTCTCTGGGCGAAATAACCACAGATTAATGGGGTAATAAACCAAAGGCGTTTCAGCAGTCCCTGCTCTCATTTAGAGCTGAATTTGGGAGGTAATTCCTTCTGTAAAATGCTTTGTTGACAGTTATGGTTGTGAGTAGAGACAGAAAGAAAGTAGGGGAGAAAAATGTATCGACAGAAACCAAAAAAAAAGAGTTTTTATCTAAGTAGAAATTAATCTGAAAAGCTGAAAAAGACATGTTTAGCTTTGTACCCAGGGAGAGTGTATGTGTGTGTGAGTGTGTGTCTGTGTGTGAGCTTGTGTGCTGTCTTTTGTGATGGATGAATGACAGGCGGCATGGCAGCTCATCTCCTCTCAGGCGGCTGGGTGACAGAGAGAGATGTTACAGCGCAGAGACAGCACAACCGCCACACTGGCAGGCAGGTGTCACACACACGCACACACACACACATGCACACACACTCAGATACTCAAACACACCATCCAAAGCATGCACCTGCATGCAACATCATTCCTTCTCTCCCCTGTCCCCCACCTCTGTCTGCCTTCTCCTGCAGCCCCCCCCTCCACTCTCTCCATGTTCTCTGTAAGTCAGCTGTCTCTTTGTGGGCAGCAGCCTCCTTCTTGTCTTCTTCCTACCCTCAGACCTGAGCCCGTCAAACGCACGCCACCCCCCCTCCCAATACCTCCAGTCCCAATCAATGGACAGGCATGAGGCAAGCAGGAGGAGGAGGAGGAGGAGGAGGAGAAGAAGGAGTGTCTTGGTTGCCTGGGGGGGAGGAGAAATAGAGGAATGGTGGGGAAGGAGGGTGATTTAGGCTGTCAGGGCGCCAGTTTGGTGGAGAGATGGAGCTTCTCTTCCTGAGTCAGACAGGGCCAATAACTCATTAGAGAGAGAGATGTAGAGGTGAAGATGTGGCAGAGAGGGAGATGAGGGGAGAGCTCCCCACCACAAAAGCAAGGAGGATTTTTTTTTTGTTTCTTTTATCTCCGTTCGCCTTTCTCTACACCTTCTTTTTCTCTTTCTCTCCCCTTCTTATGTTCCTCCATTTCTTCTTAACACATCCTCCTCATTTCTTCTTTTTTACAACACCCCCTCCACACACACACACACATCCCTTCCCCTCTTTCCCTCGGCTACTCCCACTAACCCCTCTCCTCCTCCCTCTCCTCTCCTCCCTCCTTCCATCTGTCTTTCTTGCTGCAGTGCCCATGCTGCCAGGCAGTATAAATCACATCTCTGGGCTTGGCTGCAATGGGCCTGAAAATAAAAAGGCATAAAAGTGTCGGGATGAGCTACGGGCTGGGGGGGAGAATTCCTTTATGATGGGTCTAAATCCTCCTCCCGCCTCGCGTCCTCCCCCTGCACGCACACACACACACACATACACATACACACTTACAGACACACACACACACATATAAACACATACACAAAGACTGCTTGATGCATGCACATACACAACATACGCCTCTGAAATGATCCCCCACAAAACAGAAGCAGTTTGGTTCTCTCTTTCTTTCTCTCTCTTTCTTTCTCTCATAGACACCTGTTCAAAGCTGCAAATGCACACACAAACACAAATACACACACAGGCACATACTGCCACACATCATATTAAGCTGTTGTTGGCTGTGATCAGAATTGAGATGTCTTCTTCCTCTGATATTTCTTTAAAGGGACAGTTCAACACCAAGCCTCAGCTGACATTACCTTGTCACTGTCATCTGCTCTTGCACACATTTCTCTGTTTGCAGTGACCCTGGAAACAAACTGCTTTTCTTTTCCAGCCTGAAAGAGCAGAAGAGATAAAGGATGGCTGGAGTGTCAACTACAAATTGGTAGCAGTTCATTTCAATCGATTCAAATGTGCATGGGCGGGTTGGAAGAGCAGTCATGACACTTGCAGCACTTGAAGTATTTCAGTACTTGTTATCTGTGATGTTACTGCTGAAGGAATGAGGATGTAAGATACATTCAAAAGTGAAACATCTGTCATTTGAAAAAAAAGGAAAAGTTCAGCAGCTCTTGCAAAATGATGCAGAAGCTAGAGGATGCAGCTGGTAAAAGGATTATGGCTCTGCAGAGAAGGACTCTTACATTTTGGGGGCATCAAATGATGAATTTTGTACCCAAAACTTAAGGTTTTTTCTAAGGTTCATTCTAATATTAATGAGGGGTAAATGCAGTGAGGGTGAGAGTAAATGTGCACCAGGTACCTGAAGTCGTCCTTCTTTACTGTCTAAGATGGATTTTACAAAGATTTTCACCCTGGATTATAGCACAAAGGAGAGTCACTTCACTCTGTATAATGGTAATTGTGGACAATTTATGATCTCTCTAGTCTCCATTTATGTATCGTTCTGAGTAAATAAACCAATAAAAAATGATTGAGGGGGCCTATAACATATTGAAATGAACCTGCTGGCAGAGATGCATTGTAAAGGTTGTCTAAATGATTATGGGAATGAAGATGGAGGTGAGTGAAAGCACAGGGAATGGGCAACTCCATCACCTGCTAAAATCAACCTACAGCTCGGAGGTCTCCTGTAATCTACGTCCCGATGTGCACTTTGTCAATTCTATTAGATCCCGCTGTGTGTGGCATGAACACATGCCCGCGCACACACGTACACACACATACAGCGATGATGATAATGAAAGCACCTCCCTAGGTGAAGCCTTTTCAGTCACAGTGGGAGCCATTTCAGACCTAATTATGCTTGGTTTGGCGTTTTAACTGTATTGATCAAAAACGCTGAAACAAACGAGAAATGCTTATCAAGCTGGAAAAGAAGAGCCCTCAGGAGTTGGCGTGTGTGCACGCGAGTGTGTGTGTGTGTCTGTGTGTGTGTGTGTTCTCCACAGGAGTGAGTGAGAGTGATGGCTTAGGTCTAAGAGGTGGTGAGATATTGGTGGTTGTAAAAGATTGCATTTCTGAGCTTATGAGTTATTAATTACAGCCTCCCCTCCTTCAGCTCTTTTTTACCAGCCATTAGAAATACTGCCACATACATGCACACACACACAAGCACATATTTCTACACACATGCTCTCAAATGCAGGCCTCAGGACATGCACGAACACACACACTTATATATATATATATATATATATGCAGGATCGTGCAGACACCCGCGTGCACAAATTAGCTCGTCCATACCAGCACTAAGTGCACAATACCCTGCTCTGATGAGCAAGCTCCCGTCGACCTTGGAACTCTCTGGAAAGACAATGCAAGGGGAGCCATGCTGCGAAAGGGAGGAGGTGGGGGTGGTGGGAGGAGATAAGGTGGAGATGAGGGAGACAATAGATGAGAGAAGGAGGGAGGCAAGGAGAGGAAGAGAGAAAGAGAGGGAGAGAGAAAGAGAGAGAGTATAAGTGGTGCTGCTCAGTATAGGGCAGGAGGGCAGTGCTCCCTCCCTCCTCTCCATCTCAGCTCATCTTGAATGCAAATGTGGTTTCTATACGGTTCCTTTGTGCTGCTTCTAACTGCTCCAGAGAGAAGCAATTACAACTGCTCCATTCACTCAGAGAGAGAAAGACACGCATGGATAGAGAAGGGTAATTAATAAAGAGATAGGAGGGATGAAGGAGGAAGAGAAAGAGGTGAACATGTACCTGTGGAGGAGCTTCAAGTAGGATTGGATTATCGATTGTAAAGACAGCTCTGCTATTGACACACAAGACACTAAAGCCGACCTGACTCATAATTTCTGACCAACTACTCTATGAAAGGTCAAAGGTGAGAGGTCATTAGCATTACATCAGAAGTGTTATTTAGAGTGTGCGTAATGCAGTATAACACTTTGGCCCTCAGTAAATATGCGACATCTATCTTCAAGTCGTTATTCGCCCAATTACCTGAACCTGAATATATTGAATCAAAAAGACTCCATCTAGATATGACATCACTTTCCATCCCTCTCTGTCTTTCTGTGGACAGATTGTTGCAATGCCAGTGCCATATCCCATTGCAGTCACAGTGGCCGGGCGGCACTGCAAGGTATGGTGGGAGTTTTTATGGTAGTCATTTGGGCCGCTAATATGTCATCTCCATTAGCCGACTTTTAACACTTGCAGATAGATGGCCCTGTGACATTTATCTGCGCACCGGTCGTATTTTAGCTGTTAAATGGCTGCCGATGTGCGGAGTGCGTGCAAAATGAGTGTGTGTGTTTTAGGTATGCAGTGGTGGAGTAGGGGAAGGGAAAGGAGATGCATGGACTTTTAATGATGCTCTATGCAATAGCACTTTAGAGGTAATAATCACAAATACAATGCAAGTTGCCACCTCTGACCCCCCCACCCCCACCCCACCCCTCTCGCCCAAGGCGAAAGAGAGAATGGAGAGGAAGGCGTGCTGGCTGAGGTGGAGATTTCCAGGCCTCCTTCCTCAACAGACAGCTGAGGCACTGTGAGCTGGGGTCTGCAGTGTCAGCAAAAAAAGCAAACACCCAACTGCAGAGAACAGCTAATTATGTTAGCAGCCTATATAGAAATTATGAGGAAAATAAAGGGTGCAAAAATAAGTGCAGGCTAATGGCTCGTTTGGATTTTGGCTTTTTTTTTACTTTTGCGTAAGTTGAAGATGGGAAACGATTCGCTGTGTGGGCTCCAAGTGAAGTAAATGAGCTTATAATTTAGACTCATAAACTAATACCATCATTAACGGCCATCACATAATACTAAAAAGCATTAGAAAGATTCCAACCATAAAAACTGTGAATATGATTTAAGGTCATGTCATATCCGTTATGGCATCCATGTAATCTCTGTCTTTTTTCCCCTTGCATTTAAACACCATTCACCTCATAGTGCATCAAAAAACAGAGAATAATTTCTGTATCATTGTATGTGTTGTCAGGAGCTCGGTCACCTGTCCAGAGGCACTGAAGTTGACTAATGTGACAGAAAATTAACAATTAAAAATTTCACATGGGCCCAGAGCCACTGCGACGCGGGCCGTTCACAACTCAGTGGACACCCTAATTGCTTTGAAATACAATTGGGTTTGGGCTTTGTTTGGTGTTTTGGAGGTATGAAGCGCATCAATGCACACTGGAAATTGAGTTATAAATTACCGAGCTGAAATAGACATATACAGTGAATACTCAATATCCAAATGCTGGTTGTTGTCTCCTACAAAAAGGCAGATGTGTGCACGTGCACACACACACACACACACACACACAAAAAGACAAGATACCACCGCTTGCAGCTGCATTTCATTTTGTCAGAAAATTGACTTTGCTCTGAACCAAACAGTTTGTGTGTGTGTGTGTGTGTGTGTGGGTGTGTGTTTGTGTGTGGGGTGTTGTGTGCCTGTCATGAGGTATGTTGATAAGGTCAACCTTAACAGCTAACACAGCCACAAACCAGTGGGACTTGGAAAATGACAGTGGATGAGAAAAAGGAGAAAATGCTCATTCATCCACAGCTTTCCAGCCCGGCGTATATAAATGTTTATGAGTGTGTGTGTGTCCACAGCTGTCAGTGTGTTTTCAGACACACATACATACACCGTGTGCACGCGTGTGTCTTGGTCTGTGTTAGCCATATGAATACAACTCAGTGGCTGGTGTGTGAAGTCACTGACAGCTTCATTATGGCTTGTGCGCACAGGGAGACAGCACCATCCAGGGGAAGGAGAGAAGAGGACAGAGACACGGGACAGGCCAGGTTTACTGTTGGGCCAGCCCACGTCAATTCAACGGTGGGTGGGGGTGGGTGGGGGGACAGCTGCTGTCTTCTTTAATGAGCCTTTGCTTCTTTCATCAGCTTTCAATTTACAGGGCTGTCCGGCGCTCGCGCACAGGCCCTCCCATCCCCACACACCCATGTAACACACACAGTTTGAAGCCATCTTGTTTCTAGCAGGTGATTCCCAAGAGAAGTCTGTTACAGTTAAATTATTTTTTCATCTTTTGTTAATTAAAAAATGTCACTTGGGAAGGTAGGGACACTGGTTTGAAATGTGACCTGCACTGGACCTTTTTCCACATCACTGTCACAACACTGAAGGTGCTTTGAAATCTTGACATTAGCACTCGCTGACAACAGAAGAAAAGAAAGAAGGGCATTAAAAAAAAGATACATCCCATACATTTCTTAAGCCCAGTGGAGCTTATAATGCATTATTGATCAAGATAACTCAAACTTGCACATTTTAGTCTTACACTAAGAGAAATTCTCAAACACAAAAATAAGTAACTCTGTTTTGTCTGTCAATTTGTTTGATTTCAACGTTCCGTTTGTTTTGGAGATTTTTTTTTCTTTCATTCTTGGTTTGGATGTCATTCTTGTTTGAAGATACAGTTTCAAATCATTTATATAATTTGTTATGCATGTCTGCACTCCATCTTTTTTTTGCAATTCTGTCATAGGGATGAAAGTTGTCATTTGTAAATCAATGCATTTTAGATACAAAATCTCACTTTTTTTCCCCCAATAAAAATATGTGAAACAGAAAATGCATAAGTCACTTCAATGATAATTCAGTTATGCTGTCTGAATCAACTTATCAGCACTGCAGACATTCAGCCAACCACTGCATTTACTCAGATCAGAGTCCTATGATGTCTACACTCCCTCTACTGGGCTCTTACAACAATGCATGACTGTCGCACTGAATTCATCTTGACTGTTTTAAGTCAAAGTCCAGAAAAGGAAGTGAATTCAACATTATATGAAATACAAATGACTAAGAAATTCTTGTTTTATCCCATAAAAAGACGTTTTAATTTTCCATTAACAAAACATAAAAGTATTCTCAGATATTTTTCTAAGATAAGTCTTCAATTCAAAAAACATCCCTTGCTAACCTCAGTACAGCTTTAGTGCAGTTAAAACTATATGTATAGGAAATATTTAAGAATTTATTATAAATGTAGGAGTACCCTAATAAATTTTTTAGCATTTTTTCTAAGCACACAAAATTAAACGATGAAAGTATTGTTTTAAGAAAACTAAAGCAAATTATTAAAACAACAAATGTCAAAGGGGAAAATAAAAGTAAAACAAAGCTTTTTGCCTTTTGCGAGTTAACTGAGAAAAGAAAGAGCTCCACAGAGTATCACAAACAGGTTGATACAGCCATGACGAAACAGACAGGAAGGTGGTCAAGTGCAGCTGCTGTGGGTCAGGGTGCGGTGAGCCCTGTTTGGGACTCTAAAGGTGAGCTGAACAGCTCTGGGTCTCTGTCAGAGGAATCGTAGAAGAGGAGAGGGCTTCCTCGCAGTGGAGTGTCCACGCCTAGTCCAAAGCCTGACGATGAAGAGCTGCTGTGGGAAGGAAAGGGGATGGAGGGGGCCAAATTTAACATCAGGCATAAATTTTCCCTTTTAAAATGTGAACCATTGTTTCCGAGCTCATACCTTTCATAGTCTGAGTCGCACGATGCTTTGTCTTCTAATCTACTGAAGCAGCAACTGCTGGAACGCTGTATGGCCTCAGCCACTGTGTACCTGGTCTTACCAAGAGCACACCTTTCAATCCTTGTCATGCTGAGGTCAGACTGTAGGAAAAGATGAAGTCGACTGTCCGATAACAACAGAGGTGTATGAAGAACACTGGAGAGAAAAGCAGACACAATGTCAACAAGTGAACTTTGACTTTTGAACAACAATGAAGTGTGTGTAGCACGGTCAACTTCAAGTCTAAAAAAGTGCTTTTGCGGCACAGATTACTTCCTTACCATCTTTGGTGGGAGTGAGGAGGGTGAGGGTGTGAAAGGGTAATACTGAGTGGCAACTATTGCTTTATCTGTAGAGCAACTCACATTTCTAAAAACTCCTGCATGCCCTTCATTCTTTGTGAGACCTGTTCTTTGTTCTTCAGGCTGAAGAAAGGGTTCCAGGGTGGCAACTTGGGCAATTCTCTGCACACAGAACAAGGAAAATGTCCTCAGTGAAAACTTATTGTATGCTCAGTTAAAGTCAAGAATAACAGAAATTTAAATATTAAAACCAACATTATTCAACTATTAAATATTAACATAACAGCTATAAAATCAATGGTGCATTCGCTTGTAATAGAGTGAATGGTGCGTCTGAGTCCTGATCAACAGTTGCCGCACTGTGTAATATGGTTGAGTGAGAAAGATCACAATGTGTGACACTTGACACCACTGAGTCTCGCACATCAACTGTTACCAAAATTTGCAAAACTTGTGAATCATATTTTATGGAGAAATTGCATTGTGGTTTTTGGGTAGCATGTGCTCCGGGTGCACCAGGGACGGTTCATGTTTACATCATTATCACAAGAGATTTGGACGGACCAAAGGGGCGGTTTCAGATATGTAATCGTGTTGGCAAAATTGCCTAGTTGTATGTTTTTGATCATAAGCCATGTAAGCCCATTTCCACAGAGTTTCAGCCTGTAGCATGTTAAAGCCAGGTGTTAGCAGCATATTGACTCTGGCTCATGTTACATTTATCTGGCATGCTGCTGCTCTGAATTATGTTCAACACTTGTGCAAACTTTGACGGCATAAATGTGTCTATGCATGCGTGTTTACTTAAGATATAAATTCAAGAGATATGACGCTGCCAAGTTTTTTGTGTCTTCAATATGTACATTAGCTATGACAGTATTACAGAAGCCTGGGATTAGTATTTACACAGTGGAGTTGCATTCAGAAACTTTGGGGGCACCAAATCACACCAAATACCAACTGTTACATAATGTTGCTTTGAAAAAAAAAAAAAAAAAAAAAAAAACAAAAAAAAAACCATTAAAAAAAATAAAAAGGGGTTTTGAAAAAAAATAAAAAAAAATAAATTTACAAA
>JAQMCX010000019.1:5180475-5200253 GCA_029814765.1 Acanthurus leucopareius | reverse complement strand
AGTGGTGTTTCATTAATAAATTTTGGGGGCAAAAAATAACACCAAATACCAACTTTTAAATAATTTTTCTTTTAAAAAAAAAAAAAAAAAGCTACTACATTCCGATTAATAATATGAATCTGGGGTGTGGACATACATGATCAGAGCATTCTGTTCCAAACAATGACGCAGCCAAACAAACTCACTGTAACGCCGCCTTACACAGGAAGTCTTCTTTCTAAAACACATGCTGTTGGTCTACAAAGAGAGACAACAGTTCAATAGATTTAGTGGCATGAACATATAATGATCCAAAAAGTAAATGTAGAGCCCCCGCCCCCACTCAACCACCAATTGGCACTTACATGTAAACAGATCTCATAGTCGATGTGTCTGTGCCAGAGGTCATCTTTAACAACTTTTGGATCTCGGACACAAATGCTAATAAACTCCTGCAAAGAAATTCAAAATAACGATTGTAAATGTGTTTGTGCTCGTTTTAAAATCGAAAACACCACAAGATACATTTGAGAAAAGCTGTTTTGGCTTCAATTTTGTCACATTGTTGACACATTAAAACACACAAATACAAGACAACACAAGAGAGACAGTGTGAGGAAACCTGCAGGATACTTACATTTTTTGAAATATTGTCTAGCATACTATCCATAGTGGATACAAAAACCTGCAATAAATAGAGAGGAAAACAATTTGAAAATGAGTTATTTTTGCACTAAATCACAAAGGATGTGAACTACAGAGTAAATTAACTTAGGTTACATTTTAAGGGAAACAGTATCAGAAACAGTAAATTACAAAAGCAGTAATAATCAGTCCTGCAGCCAAAATCCATTGTTTTCAATACTGGTTCTGTTTTGCAAGCACAGGCTTGGCTGGCGATTAATACTTAAGATTTAAACATTTGGAGCTGCATAAAGGGGAACAAAGGGCAACGGAGGAGGATTAAGCATGAGAGGGGTAAATCTTGACCCTTTAACACCTTAATATGGATTCACACACACACCAAAAAAAAAAAAAAAAAAAAAAAAAATCGAAGCACAGTTGGGAGCAATAAGTCATCGGTGGCAGAAAAACGGGCCAGCCAGCCAGCCAGCTATTAGCAAAATTTTCACGCAAATTGATGGTGCTGAAACACCATTTTCTTCTTGGAGTAGCGACTGCATGAGATAATCAATGTTCAAACATGACGTGAAGCTTTTCCGGAAGATTCTCCAAAGTGTTTCCTCACATGACAAGCATGTCTAAAGGCTTCTTCACTGTGCTGGATCATCTGCCCCTTGACACTTTAACAGGCACATTTTACTTACAAGAACTGAGTCCAAGTGTAACAAATCAATAAGTGCAAGCAATGTTTGAAAACAAAAGTTCTGATGAAGCCTTAAACAGTGACTCTACTGGTCTTCTGCAAAACATCACATGAAATTATAGATTCACTTAATTGTTTATGTCACCCTGTAATGTGAGATAGAGTTTATGTCTTTGAGCCAGACCAGATTTTGTTCATAATACCATTGCTTTACATTACGACATCCCAAATTTAAAAGAAACAAACATGGCTACTTGCTGTTAAGAATCAACACTTTGCAGATACTGTCCTCTGATCAATTAAAGGCAAGAGGATGCTGTGATGAAAAAGCTCACAACAGCTTACAGCCAGGACCAGTTACATAACACAACACATTACTTTGGGCTGCAACTTTGCAAAGTAAGTCACTGATTAACTAAAATACTAAAAAAATATGTCATCTTCATGCACAGATCCAGCATCATATTGCATCAACATCTTAACAGTCAACCCATTACAAAATTAATGACTTTATTTTTTTAGATATTTAGATACTGCAAGACTATTACATAACCTAATTAGCACTAGAATTTTATGCAAGTTTGATTTAAAAAAAAATCATATTACAAATTAACATAATTATCCAACTTGTTTTTGGAGAAAGATAATTCTGTACATGTATTAACAACAGATGAGGAAACAAAGCTCTGAAGTTTGTTCTCATTGGATGAATAACCACAACAAAAAAAAAAAGTCTGCATCAGAACACGCAGTGGTTTGATTTTCAGCTCCAGTCTGATCTTACCTTTGCCCTCGTTGCTTCCTGAGCAGTGAACAGTGATAGGAGGAGTGGTGTGTGTGCTGGCTCGAGGCTCAACTCTGCCTCGACTGAATTAACGTACGAACTCCTTAGTGCGACCTCAGCCTCAGTGCTTGATCACGCCCTTTCTGTACCGGGAAAACAACACTGCTCTAAAACATAAACCAAATTAAAAAAAAAAAAAAAGGCAAAATAAAAAAGGGTTTAACGGAGCCCGGACACGGGGAGACAGCGGTATCCCCGCAGAAACAAACGCGTTGGCTGTGTCCTCACTGCGCACCTGTCCTTAATGCACTGGAGGGGATCAGTTTAAATGGTTTCACCTGGTTAGAGGCAAGTCAATGGGGATGGGGGTTAGGGTTAGGGTAAACAACCCCAGATAGCGCGGCTAAAACCTGTGGAATTTTGTGTTAGTGAAAAAACTAAGTTCACCGAGAATATCATTTAAAAAAAGAAAGTTTTTAAAGCTTTGGTTTTCTTTAAAGGGCCAATTTAGATGCCATTTACACAATTCAACAAAAGTGTTTAAATTTCAGTTGAAATCAGTAAACTTTTTCATGTAGGTTAAGGTTATTTAGCTTACTTACAACTAATAACTGTACAAAGAAAAGAACTTTTAATCCTCTTTGAGTTTGTAAAACAATGAAAATGTTTCTACTGCTCAGTCCTCTTATAAAACCCAAGTGCAAACTAAATGTGCAAACAAAGTGAAAAATGGCAAAAAGCTTCCTTTAAAATGGGTTTAAAAAAAACCAAAAGTATTATCAATATCTAACCTTCCACTTTTTAGGAGCCTTTTTATCTGGAGTTTTTGGACCCCTTCGAGAAAATGCATCTAAAAACTAGGACTTGGATATTTTATTATCTGATACAAGAAGTTGTTCACATTCAGTATTTTAATACTCTTGCATACTTTTGGTATCCAGAGGTTCTGACCTCAGTTTGTTTTTAAAATCAATGCAATGGATCTGATTATATCACACAGGGAATATTCAATGTTGAATACCAAAAAGCATTTTTTCTTACTAACAAACACCTTTAACCCTGTTTTCTTCTAGTCCACTAGTCAACTGAGTGACACTCATAACAGTTAAAATCATATCCGACCATGAGGCAGCAAGAAATCTCATACAAGTGAGTCACACTAATAACTGCCCTGGACCCAACCATAAACAACTGTGACTAAGGTCATCCACAACAGTATCTGTCACGAAGTTTGAATTTTATCTCCTGCGACTCTTTTCAGAAGGAATTGAGAAAACATGGTGAGCTTTGCAGCTATTTAGATTTCCCAGGGTGCAGTCTGTTAGTGTAGTTTGTTGGCACTGGAGAGAAACAAAGTATGAATTTCTAGAGGAAAAGAGATAATGCAGCACAATGCAGCACAGCAGCAACATCCCTCAAGTCTGTCACCGATGTACTGACACTCATTTAAACCAACACCAAGAACTTACATAGCTTCATCTCTTTTCAGCACTTGCTCAAGTTACCAAAGAATCAGATAGGCTATAATTTTATTGGTCAGTTTCTGTTATCAATCACTTTTACTAAGTCTGATTGATACCAACAATGTTACTCTCTTGACACAGCAGATCCTTGTAAATTCCAGCCCACATTCTGCAGTATAACATGATGGAAAGAATAATATTACCACTTGTGCCTGTAGTTCCTGTAGCTACAATTCATAAACAAAATCAAAGAGTTCTTACAAGATTCTCAGAAGTCTATTCCAAAATGTTTTCCAGTCCAGGAATGAAGATACTATAAACACAACTAGTGGGAAGTCATCTTAAATAAATACTCCCCTACCTCAAGTAGAGGCACTAAAGGGAGGCTAAGGTCTGCTAATTTGCATATAAAGGTGTTTTTATCTTTGGTCAGGTCAGCAGTCTTTACTCAGTGGTTGCTACTCACCTTCCAAGTGTTAAGATTAGCTGAAGGAGAACAGCTTTCTTTTAGCTTAAAGTCTCTAGATAATCTAATTCTTCATATGGCAAATGAGTGCAATTCAGAAAGTGCAGAAGCAAAAGTGCCGAGTCAGAGCACTGCACCATGTTACGAACGATAGACAAGCATCATGTGCTATACGCCCAAAACCACAGACAGGAGATGCTCAGAGAAAGTCTATCATTTGACTCACACTGAGATTTAAAGGGAAGAGTTTGTCACCACATTAACACCACATATCAACCACAAATCTTCAGCTGTGACCTCCAGCTTCGTGGTGAATATACTCCATGCAGCAACATGAAGAAAACATAGCTACATTTTCAGAAAATGTATGAATCATTCTTTTTTTCAGTGTAGCAGCAGCGTGTGTATTTGTGTTGTAAACTCGCAGTGAGATGATAAAAAAGTGATTAGCATACAAGCAATGCCTATGCTGCACTGATTAGAGGTTTGACTTAATCAAGATATTAAAGGTTTAAGATATTGCATGAAATGTGAAAATAAAAACTCTGAAGTAAAATCTCTTTTATAGAAAAACATCTATTGGCCAGTGTTTTTGCAGGTCTACTTTCATGTATGGATATACAAGTTTCCCGACAGCATTCACTTTTATAATAACAGACAAGTTCTTTTAGAGTCCTTCTTGGTACCGCTTGGAAAGAATATGATCCCTAGCCTGTGTCATTTTGGCTGTTTAGGGGTGTGTCATTGAACGCCGAAACTCCAAGTAGCCTTACAGACGTCAACACTAATTCCCAAAGGTCCAAAGTCCATCTCCCATGCCCTAATGCCAGTCATGAGATGTTTTGCTCACTGCCTCAGAGCCAGTCATGCCATCTGGCAACATGGCCCGAGAGGGTATCTTCACTGCTTAGTTGTTTTCTACAAAATAGCACTACGAAGTACTGGGCCTTAATGATTTAAGAAGGTGTCGGCCCAAACTGGCAAAAGAAATGATTTACTTATGTTAAGTTAGCGATGTCAGAATTTACACAACTAAAGATCGAAAAGCATAAAGTCTATTATACTGCTGCTTTTAAGCAGAGCTAAAGTACTGTACATAGTTAAAATAATTCCTACTTATAAAGGCTGGACCCAGATTCAGGCGAGCTAACAATGTTCTGTTGTATTCTGGTGCTGTTTGTTTACACTACTGAGACTGTACCCAGGCTGTTGACCATGCCCAGTCTTTAATTAGGAAGCAGTCAGTCAGTCAGTAAGACTTAAGACCTCCTGACTTGTCATGTGCAGAAAAAGACAACAGAAGGCAAACATACTCAATGACAGAGGTCAAATATCAAGTCATGACCTTTTTTGAGGCCAACTGAAAAATGTCTCAATTATTCACAGCTAAATCTGCCATGCTTTACTTTAACAAATCTTAAATATTTCCTTGGAAACATAAAAATTTAACAATAGACTTTGGTCACATAAAACCTTTATTAGAACTTCAAATAATATTTACAAGCTGAGCTTACAAAATGCAGTTTTAGAACAAAACATTAGCACTAGTGTAAATAAAGACAATAATCGGCATCTTACAATAGAATGCCATGCTTATACAAGAGGTGGTCGACAGCTTAAGGGGCCAAAGTAGCCATTCAGAATTTACAAAACGTGATCAGGTAGGAAATAAAGTCGATGTTGGTTTCTATCAAAGAGTATGGTTTCTAAACTTCCATCACTTCAATCATTTATGACAACAGAAGACTTCATTATACAACAACAACACCATCACCCGATCTCTTACAAGAGGTTCAAGTAACATATAGAACATAAATCTCCTTGACTGCCACTTGAAACATGAGTTTGAAACATATCCAAAAATAACTAAGATAGCTAAAACTAGAAGGCAAGCCAAAAGGAGAAAATTCAGTCCTGAGGAAAAGGGCAGAGGTGGTGCAAGGGAGTGGAGGGACCAGAGGGAAGTACTACTGAGCTTCGTCTTCTGGACAGGAATGCCATGTCAGTCTTTCCTCATAGAAAGAAATGACCACCTGAGGACAGCGAGTGTTGGCCTCACGGGCAGGGACTAAATCTGCTTCATCGGAGTCTTTCCTATGGAAAAAAAAGAGAGAGAGGAAAAAAGACAAACAGAGAGATAGTATTAGAGCCACTGTGAATCCTCATCTACTAGAAATCCATTAATTCCAGGTCAGAAGTCAATTCAGGTGGGGAGTAATTGGGTCACATTACATGCACATTTTATATTTATTAATTAGTTAGAATAGATTTACTGATGAAACTATTGAATGGTTCAAGTACAAAAAAGTGACAGTTGAGCTGTTTGAACATCAAAATGATTTCCTTTCATTCTTACCATTTCATTAAGAACATCAACTCGCCGCTACTGTCTGTTGCGCCAATGATCCGCTCTGGTTCAAGGTTTCTGGCAAAGCCTCGTGGCTTCTCAGCCTATAAATGATGACAGCAGAACATGTGAGCTTATGTAAGAAACTGTAACAGTGACTGGTGTATTTTTTTCACCAAATGATAGAGCAACTTTTACTCTGTGGCCCTAATAATAGGAGTCTGCCAAAAGGATAAGTTGACAAGCTGCTGCATTTCAATAATAGTTTATATTTGGATATATAATACCTATCACAAAACAATGATGCTCTTAAAATTTTGGGAGGCCTAAACAACAAGTTAATGATTACATATAACATTTATCCTTATATGTTCTTTATTTTAAGAGATTATGCTCTTGTGTAGAATTCCCACTGCTAAATTCAATCAGTGTTATCTCTTGAGTAAAATGCTGGTTGGAGAGGCATGCAGAACTATTAGTGAGCCCACCACATCTTTCTTTTTGGCATCCGTCTCTGGCTCATCTGTTGATGCCTTCCTCTTAACAGGAGCTGGCTTCTCCTTAATGTTCTTCTGAGATTCCAAAAATGCTGAAATCAACTCTGGACAATCAAGGTTCTCCTCTGGTTCCCAGGTATTGTCAGCACTAAATGAGAAAGACGATGATAAGTATTTGCCCCTCAGAACATCCATTCACACCAATTTCTATCTTAACAGATGCAAACAATGTAGTTCACTTTACAAACTTGCTTGTTTTCATAAGCAAGTGACTATGAACAAAAGCATGGCACAACCCCATACCAGGGTAGCACATCCAGCTTAGCAGGTGTCCCAGGCAACTCACTCTGTAAATCCTTTCCACTTCAGGTAGAATTCAACTTTTCCATTGACAATACGCTGGTCGAGCACTTTTTCCACAACAAATTCCTCAGGTTCCTCCTGTGGCTCCGGTGAGTCCTTCTTACCCTTGATATTCTGCTTCTTGCCCATGTTGCACGCTAAAAAAAGAAGGAATTTCAGAACTTGTTCAAGGCTTTTGCAATGCCACCTCAATCATTTCTGTGAATATGCATTGGGTTGCTGCTCTCACCCACATTAAGTTTAGGGGAAGAATAACATGAGACCAACATCCATCAAAAATAGATAACGATTAGAAGGCCATAAACTAAATAACTATTAAGCCAACGTTATGCTAACGAACCCGAAAATTGAGCGATAATGTCCACGAATATGGCAGCGCGTACATAAATATGCTGTGTTTAGTTGCCAATCAAGTTAGCAAACTTTAAGCGTGGTGCGAAATAACAACAAAGTTAGCTAAATCACGAGATAGCATCCTGTAGGTTAGCCGACATGCTAACGTTGTCTCTTAGCTGATATTATTTCAGGCCTGGACGGTAGCTTTACAATATATATCTTAGCTTTGGTCAGACGCTTGCATTTGAGAGCTGATAAAGATACTTGGCGTGAAATAAAACTTTCTTAAAAGCACAAGGAAGTTATCTTACATTAGCAATTACAATACGCAAAATAAGGTTAACGCTAGGCACGTTACGATTTAAACACTAAATCTTTCGACGCCTCTCCATTTAGCAGATGTCAGTTGAGTTAAAATAATACAGTGTAAAGTGAAATATGTTGGCAAACAATGACAATGCATTCACGTAGAGCGGCTTGAATAGCACACAAGAGTTAGCTAACACCGCTGGAGTAAGGTTAAAGCCCACTTTTCCTGCACAAGCTGCCATCTCTGCTGAAGTTTCAAATTATAGAGCAAAACTATCGTTGTTTGCCTCGATCAAGCATTTAGCATTTGCAATAGAAGTTGCAAAATGCAAAGTTTTAAGCACATTATCTCTGCATACGTACCTTTAAAAACAGGAACTGTCTTTACAATGCCTCCTCACCACGCGGTCAGGCTACGCTTTCTCTCTTTTCTGCAGCAGTGCAGAGCAGGCGCCAAACGCCGGGTTTTCTACGGGAGCCGAGGAGGCAGCGCGCTTCGCTTTTAACTTTACGGCTCGTACGATACATCCCTGACAAAATACGACTCTCGCTATGGCGAAGGCATGTCCCGCCCCCACTTTACTCTGATTGGCTATTGTACCTCTGCTTCTTTCAGTGGGTCAGCGCTGTGGCTCTGGATTGGGTTATGCGCTGAATAGGTTAGGTACAAAGAGTGACTATTGGTTGGGGATGTTGTCACAATATTAAGGTAAACCAATCAGAAGAAGAATGGGGCAGGTAATGCCTTCGCCATCGTAGGACCAGGTATGTATATGACTGATGTCAGACAGCTAATGTCTATTTTACTGGGCAAAAACCGTTTAGTGTCAGTACAATCTCCTAATGGAGAGGTTTCTTATCAAAGAGCGTTCTGCTATTAGAAATTATGACTGAGCTTTATTAAAACCTAGCATTTAAGAGTGATATACTGGTTACTAAAACGTGTGACTATGCTTCCGAAACAGTGGCACTGAAATAAAACAGTCCGTTTATCTTTCTTCTCTTTTAATCAGAAAAAAACAAGGTTTTCACATCACCCAAGCAAAATCATTCTATCAACATTCAACGATCACCATGCAATCAAAAACATTTGCCCCAAATAACAAAGAAAAACATTTGCAACTTTATACAAACAACAAAGTAAACTCTATGTCAAACCAGGAAATTAAATACACATTTGTAAAGGCCAAGGAGAGGGGGAAAAAAACATAATGACTTAGGCTATTAACTTTTTCTCCATTTAAATCACTCACTCATCTGACTGTATAAAGTGGTGTGCCTGTGAATAAGATGGCAACTTTACTAAATACTAAAATTCGACTTTCAGATAATCTCAAGCATATAAAAAGCACATCCAAACTGACATTAAATCCTACTAAACAGAGTTTGTGATTGTATTTTTTTCCTAAATGGATTGGAAATGGTCCATTTAAGGCCATTTGTTGAGGAAGAATTTGTAGTTTGAGTGCACACAAGTCTCCCCTGCAAAAAAGGGGACTTTCATATTTAGCCAAAATTCATGACATAAACTAAGGTGTGAGGTAGAATATAATGTTGCCAAAAAATCTTAAGTATTTGAAATGAAATTTTAAGCAAAATTGTGCTTGAAGCAAATAATTCAACATTAATTTAAAAAATAAAATTGTTGCCTCTTGAAAATCTTTTTTTTTTAAGATAATGTGCATCTGTGGATTATGTGCAAAAAACACAATACCCAAAACACTTATCAAATGCAAATTAAGGCCTTGTCAGTTTAATCATTGGTATAATATATGTCATCAAGACATAAGGAAAACAAAATATTCTCTTTTTTTAAACATTCTAGTTCATATATCTACTGAACAGTCCAAAATGTCAAATATCTGAGCCGAATCTGTAAACTTTAGATTAATAACGTTCCAATCTT
The DNA here is from genome assembly GCA_029814765.1 of Acanthurus leucopareius. Taxonomy (NCBI): domain Eukaryota; kingdom Metazoa; phylum Chordata; class Actinopteri; order Acanthuriformes; family Acanthuridae; genus Acanthurus; species Acanthurus leucopareius. The sequence goes on along the minus strand of JAQMCX010000019.1, from coordinate 5,190,476 downwards.
CCTATCACTTTAAACATAAACCTATCAATATAAAATATTATACTGCCCTTGTTGGTCTCATTGTGCACATATGCATTTCAGGGACCTCAGAAACATTAATAAATACAATATTTAACCTCCTTTTACTTAATAGGTACACACTGAGGGGCAAGTTTTAATGGAAACAAACAGAATCACCCTCCTAGATCTCTGTCCAGTAACTGTCACAATGCTGACTTTTAGACATCTGGCTGTCTATGCTTGACTGTAAAATGGGAAAACTCAATGAATTACATGTTAACAGGCACAAAGAAAGACTGTTAGCATGACCTGCAGTTAAGCTTTTGCAATGAAACTGCCAGGTGCCTTGTTCATCTTCAATAAGCAAATGTCCAGTGTGTAAGCTACATTTTTCCCATGAGAAATTTTATTTACAGATTTTTCTTTTTTCTGTTCTGAGTTTATCCTTTTGCAGCTTTTGTTGATTTAGGCTCCCAAAAATGGTGAATCCAAACACGCATTTACAAAGAGAGGAGATCCCAAAACCAGAGTCAGATAAGGAAGTTCAGAGTTATCCCAAAACCTTAAAGCTCAGCCTCAGTTTATATTGCATCATTGCTTTTTCTCCTTCTTCCTCTTGTCTGTTTTGTTGCCACTTGTTGTGGAGACAGGTCGTCTTACAGCCTGAACTACGACCCTCCCGTTAGCCCCGCACTGCAGGGTATATCTTTCTGGGTCCAGGGGCTGTCCTGAATCATCCCTTAGCCGGGCCAGGACATCTCTGGTCAGCTGTTTGATCTGCTGACCCACAGCACCCATTGTCTTGGCTGTAAGCTGTTTCTCTCTCAGAAGCCTGTCTCTCTGCGCATGCAACCTTTCCACCTCCTCCTGGAGCCCAGTGATGGCATCTAGTTTGCGCTTCCGGCAGTTTTGTGCTGCAAGTTTGTTCTTTCCCCGTCTGCGGATGTCCCTCAGGAGGGTCACCTGTTCAGGGGAGAAGCCATGGCCATCAAGGGCCTCCAGGAACTCCTCAACAGGCATGTTGACGATCTGCAGGACAGAGAATGGGATGCACATGGCACGGGCGCGCAGCTCATCCCGACTCAGCTCCCTCTCGTCCGCCCTTGGCCCATCATCATCGCTGAGAGGCTCCTCTTTGATACCCTTGTGGGGGAATGTTACTGGGGGCTGGTCAAAGAAAGCAGGAGATGAGTAGCTGTGGTCATGCCATACACCCTCACTCAGATCAATGGGGGACCACGTTGTGTAGTCGATTATCCCTTTTGAGGGGACAGAATCCACCTCACTGCTGTAGCCTGTAGCTCCACACTCATCTTCACAGTATGAACTGGACGACGATGACATATCAGACGAGCCTGGATAAATGAGTTAATAATTGTATTAGTATGTATAACAAACCATTTCTTTGCTTCACAAGACATTGCAATAAAAAGAAAAAAAAATATTATTTCCACTTATGATTTGAACTAACCTGGGGAGACTGGACCTCCAGAGCTGCTTTCCAAGGAGAGGCCAGAGTCGGAGTCCATGTCCTCGAGGACCTGTGGGTCCATGCCCTCAAGACAGCCCATCAGCTGGATGTCAATGGTGTCCAGGGCCTCCAAACCTAACTGATTGATCTGGTCAAACACTGCCTCATCCAGACAGCTACCCACTGCGCTATGCTGTGACACATTTCCAGTTAAATTACATACTGAAGGAAAGGGGAGAGCAGCCAGACCCGACGCCAACCCTGGTGACACATCTGAGTGCGAGGAACCTGTGGATTCCAGTCGGAAAAGGGTTCTTTGCTGTTGGCTGGCTGGCCTGGAGTCAACTCTTTCTGGCGTCACACCAAACCCTCCAGTATTGGTTACCATAGCATCATGCAAACTGACATCCTGGCTGATGGCAGTAGCAATGTCTGGTTCGAGGTCTAACAGACGATCAGTGACAAGTTCCAAGTCCTACACATGAGAAAAAATTTTTGACTGAATTTTAGTCTATTCAATTTTGAAAGTTCTCCACAACACATAGTACATCATTGTTAACATACAGATAGTTCCACGATTGTGCATATGAATTACTGTTCTGAAACTTATATTGCGTCTTGTGTAAAGTTCAGAAGTGAGCAGACAACTTACATCAAAGTCAGTAAAAGACAGATCGAGTAAATTGTTCCACTGCGGGTCAAAATCACTAGTAGGTGGTTGGCAGCGTGCAGGATCAGACAGTGTGTTGATGCCTTCAAGCAGACTCTGAAAAGAGAAAAAATGGTATTGAATACAGCAGTGACAGACTAAGTGGCATGCTTTGTTGTAAAAAGTATGTCTCTGGTGTGAATTAGTACTTGTTTTCGTAAGACATTTGGTAAATCAACATCGCTAATCTTGCATGGTGTGAACAAAACAGCACAGTCATTAGAATGGTGCAATTTTAAGTAGGTGCTGTAACTGACAAACACTATACGCAATGTGTACTCTCCAACAACAAACAAACAAAAAAACCCAGAGAAGGAGTTCTTTTTCAGAAAACAACATTTTTCGAACACTTAAAAGTAAAAAGTATACTTTGCCATGTGCAAAGTATGCCATGTGCATCTCATAATTTGAGGTAAACTGTGACAAACCTCTTGCTCCAATGTTGAACTATGGGCCAGCTGAGTGAGAGGGGCAGGTTCTTCCTCCTCTTTGACTTTAGCATCATTCTCCTAGTCAGGCAAAGAGACAGATGAAGAGAAGAAAATACAGAGGATTCAGGACAAAAGAGAACAGAAAAAAGGAAAAAGTGATAATTTGTTCGCTGACATCCATTGACTGAAGAGACAATTACATTCTGGTTTGGTAATCTTGCAAACCATGGCAGTTAATTGGATATCTTAGAAAAAGATCGCTGCTCCCTTCTGACAGAGAAAAGGTTTGTTTTAGTAAGTATTTTTCTTCTAATCAAAGAGAGAACAGACACTGGCTGACCAGAATACACTGAAGCACAACTTCTTTCATCATCTACAACTGTTATGCGTTTGATGTGTTAAGTGGTGCATTTGTGCATGAAAATTGGGCTTCTGGGGCTAATCATTTAAGATGTTGTAAGATGCTCCTGACACACCAGGTAGAGTGCTTTATGTAGGTCACCAGTTGTCTACCATGGACACAATATACTTGATATCTCCACACAAGGACAAATAATTAATTTCCATACTCAAGTGACAGCAGAGGTTAGGCTCTCACTTGTTCCAAAAATACACTGATTGCTGTATCAGTTTCTACAACGCTTAAGGCAAAAATGAGACAAACTGTACTCTACACTAGTTGAGTTCTGCCCTGCATAGCTCTGTCTGAGCATGTCGACTTTCACTGGAGCAGGTTTTCCAGCTTCTACTGGTCCAGCAAATGTAAAAAGTTATTAATCATCACTTTTTAATATCCACAAACCACAATATGTAATTCCACAAGCAGTTAAGTTTTTACTGATTTCACAAAACGGCATGAAAAGTGCAAATGACATGTCGAAATCACTTAGTCCATGTGAAAAAGAACTCTGAAAGGATGCAGTGTAAAAGTATGGACCACCGCTTTTGTGTAAGCAAACAGGCTAGTTAGTGTAAGCCATACTTCTCCAACTCTCACAGCTGGTGGTTTAGTCTGAAGAAAGGGGATACAATTACACAAATGGCGACATCAACTGCCCTAAGGACATAACAACCACCAAGCAGCTGTTTCAACCCTAGAAAAACTGGATCACTACAGGAATAAAAGTGTAGGTGTGATTGCAGTCTCATAAACAAAATGATAGTCACCTATGGCATACAGAAGTTACACAGAATACAAAACACAGATTTTCAACCAGTTTTAAAGTCACAGCAAGTTAGTAAACCCTGGCAAGTCGTTTTAAAGCTGTATGGTCACCAAATACACTGGTCTTATAGGGGTCTTATTTGTGAACTTACTTCTGTTGTTCTGACTATTAAAAGAGAGAGCTTCATACAGCAACTGTCATAATAAAGGCAGACAGGTGCAGCAAATGCTGTAAATCCATTTATACTCTCCATCTCATTTTAAGGATAAGATTCTCGTTTCACCTGACCAGTTAGGTGAAGTTTAATCTGATTTACTGAATGCACAAAAAAGGAAGTCCTCTTATCTAACTAGTCAAAAACTTATTCACTGAACTGTATCTTGTGACCGGGACATAAAAAGCGAAAGTAAATATACAGTTCAAGTTTTGCCAATAGATTGTCATACTATGTTATCATGTTTGCAATAGCACCGGGAGATGTTCCAACATAATAAGTAACTGGTTTGATAAACACTCATCATTGTATAACATGGGTTAGGTTCGCTAGTTAGCTGGAGATAGCTTTAGCTTTTCTGTTAAGCATTGAGGAAGTTTTGATTATAGTTATTCATCTCAATAGTCAAGTATTTTAGCTGACCAGCCAGTCTTCTTGGTCAAACAACTTATCAGGCAGTGAAATCTGTTTAACTTTATGTAACATCACACACATACACTTGCCTCTTTAGAAAACCCGCAGGCTCCAGCGTCACAAGGCCCTTGTCCGAGTTCAAGGGTTGTTTGGTACACCTCTCGGCCACTGTCAGGCAGGTGTTCACTGCCATCCCTGGCTCCTTCCTCGGGGCTTTCTAGCCCAGAGTTGGTGTCAGTGTTGTTGCTGGTTGAAGGGCCACAGTCAGCCTTGTCAGTGGCAGATACTTGATGTACCAGCCATGTGTTCAACTGTGTAGGAAACCGCGGGGTGCCGAGGGTCCTCACTTCGTCTAGTAACCGGCGACTTGCAAAGAAATAGTCCAACTCAGGACATTTTGGATGTACACTATATCCGTCAAGAGTGTCTCTCAAATTATGAAAAGGTGTCTGGGTGTAGGCTGAGCTAGGACCCAAGTTAATCTCTATCAGAGGCGTATAGTAGCCGCTCAAATAGCTGTCGATATCCACTCGAACTCCAATCAAACTGAGTAAGATTGTTAACTGAATCAGGCCTTCTGTTAAATATTTTTTCGCGATTTGCATTTTCCAAATACTTTCAGAGCTGTAGATAGTTGTGAAATCCTGACCCAACAGTTCCTCTTTCCCGAATGGACAAAGGGAAAAGCTAACAAAAGAGCACGCCTTCCCCTGTCAGACAAAGAGGTCCGCTTGTACCGGCGAAATCGTTAGATATCTATGCTAGCTGTTAGCAGTTAGCTATCAGCTTTAATTACCAGTTAACGTGAACCTCTCTGCGCAAACATATCGAGAGCGTTACTTGTCCGTTGCTTATAGCGGAGAAAATATTCCTCTGCCACACCTGGCTATAAAAACCTCCTGCAGGTTGTCAATTAAACAGAAAATGAAACATCCAAGAGGCTAAGTCCTGTCACCGTAGAGTGCTGCTACTGGGGAAACTTCGTTCATAACTCATGTAGATTGGACCAGAGCGCTTACCGCAACAGAATGTGATTGGGTAATAAGAATGTCCGTTATATATTTGACCAATGAGAGGAAGGGACGGTTAGAAACTACCTCAAGCCCCCACCCGATTTTTAACTGCACTTATCACCGGGTATTTAAAGGAGTAATTGCATAAACCAAAATAATATATCTACAGGAATGTATATATGAAGTGTCGTTTTAGAGGTATTAATTTCCGACTTGTACAGTCGATTCATACCAAAGATATCTCTCAGGAGCACGGTAGGTTGCAGTTCCGGGACATTTGTGCTACTGACCTGCATTTGTCCCACGCTTGGCCCACGTTTGGCCCACTGGTGAGTGGCTGAATTACAGTTTGAACTTGTTCAACCAGGCAATGCAGCATATAAACAATCTCCAATCAAATGACAAATGTCAACATAGGAACCTGACACCTACATAACACACCATTAACTAAACATTTAAGACAAATCACCTAATACTTTACTCAAAATAACAAGTAAAATATTTTTGTTCTAATACATACTACTAGAGTCAAAATTTTAATACACTTACTAACCCCCCTTTTGAGGAAAATATTGGTTATAAGGCCTTGTGAATGTAACTGAGCAATTCTTTATTTTGCCATAATGCTACTTTGTTTTAGAAAAGCCTCAAATAGGCACCTTTTGATAATCCAATTTTGTTTATGTTATTAGAATGGGAAGGAAAAAGATTGAAATGGTACAATCTTACCATGGATAGATATAAGAGGGCAAACATAATTAGACTACACGCAATGCTATTGCAAAATTAAATTTCCACAAAAATGAAATGGGAATCCCTCTTTGATGGATGTCAGATTCACTCTGTCGTTGTTAATGTAATGAGGCCACTTTTTATGTGGTTGTAAAGCAGCCATTTAGGCATTTCAAGGTCAGTCTTTCAGTGGTTTTGTAGTCCAGGATATTGTCCATTTAATTTGAATCAACAAGAACTGTACTTTTGAATATAACACGTGCTTGCTCATTTTTAACTCAATCTTTCACCCCTCATACATACAAGATGCAGACCTGTCTGCAACTGTCTGAGGTTGTTCCATTCAGCAGAGTGATAATCTTTGGGTAGGCTTACCTGCTGTACTCTGTATAGACTCCTGCATGGTAAACTTCTATAGAGATGCAAATGGAGATGAAATAAACAACTGAAATTATGTGTTAAATTAATTTGTGCATGTTTTTTTAAACTATATCCACAAATCATACAAGACCCACATGCACAAAAAAATCTTTGTTTTGGAGCAGCTTGGTTTGTCCTTGTCCCTGAAGTTAATCATGAACTAGTTTGTGTTTATTAAGGCCATATCAAAAGGAGTTATTTTATAATACTCTTGTCTTGATACAGTCAGACTTCCAGGCTCTCTGTCTGGCAAGATTAACACATGTTTACTAATAACTAGATATCCAAGGTTTTCACGGCCTTGTGTTTGTGGTGTGATTAGGGACAGCCTGGGTTAAATCAAAAGAGCAGAACCAGAAGACAGACAAAGTTATAGAGAAATGGTTTGCACCTGTAGGATATTTTTTTTTTTGAAGTAAAAGTGAAATACATACATTTGTACTGTATGTCTGGTAGTGGAAGAAGCTTTTATGTCCTTTACCACTTAGGCACAACTACACAAAACAACCTTGGCATTTAGTTTTACTCGACTAAGACCACAAAAACACTTAAGGTGTATCATTGTCAAAGTGTTATTGTATGTACAATTTATTTTATTTTGTTTTTTAATAATTAGTGAGCAGCTTTTTTTGGTTGATTGGTTGGCTGGTAATTTGCTTAAATGATGTCGTGGTACAGCTATTTTCATGTTTGGATGTTCAATATATACAGTTTTCTATATACGATAAAAAATTAATGAAACTTCTCAAACGCAGTAAAGCAGAAGTGTAGCATAAAACGGCATTTCTCTAGTAAAGTGCAAATACCTTCCAATTATGTACTGACAGTAGGAGATATCCCCTATCACTGTGCTCATTATGTCGTAAGCTTTGATTAAGCATATCAAAGAATACATTTCTGCGTCTTTTTTAAGGTATTAATTGGAATTGTGAATTAACAGAGGAAACAGTACTGACTGCAGGCTTCCAGCCACTCGAATGGAGTTAGCTGAAGGCCGAAACACAGGAGAGGGTCAGTGATCCGGCTCAACTGCGACCCCTTCTGGCAAATAATGGTAATATTAAATAATAATGCTTTGTAGGGACTTGGTCTCTACCTACATGAAATCGAGACCGCAATTTGAAAAGCGTCACTGGCATTTACTTGGTTTGTTTCTTTTTACTTGTTAATCTTTATTAAGAAATAGCCCTATATGCTTAAAATATTTTTTTGTTTAATAACTTGATGAGTAGTTCACCAATGTCGACTGATGAAATAATGATAAATCGACTACGACTTTTTTGTGTTGGCTTTTTTTTGTCGGTCAAATTTTGATTTTTTATCTTACTTTTTCCTATTCAATTGAAGTATAATGTGAGGGCCGCGTGTAGGCAGTAAAATGTGTCACGACATTCGTGTTACTGCACCCTATAAATGCAAAGTGAGAATAAGCTGTTTAAGTCCAAATGTATAAAAACACTTCCTCTGGGTCTCAGTACTGCACTGACCTATTTAGCCTGCATCTGAGTGTGGGTGCAATGAAAATCCACAACAAGCCTTTTGGAAATAGTCTACACGGGTTTTATAGGCCTATATTGCATCACAAAGAAGTGTAGGAAACCGTTTTTAATTAGAAATAATAATGGGCTGTCTGTAACAGGTCTACTTCCAACACAGCAAGTTCAACACGTTGCCTGTGTGAGGTTGACAGTGTCAGAGGCAGACAGCGAGCCTTCCTGCAGAACAGGCACACAGGCAGACAATTCAGGCGTGCTGTAGGGTTTATCTGCCGTCTGTCACAATGCATTTAGGATGTTGCTGTAAGGTAATTAAAGCACAACTGCAATAACCGAACAATCGTACAGTGTGCAATTATCGGTTTCAAAATGCCTGTATCTCTGTTTGAAACGGTTAAGTCCATCGTATAGCGGCTGGAAAATATAATCGCGTTTGAAACTGTTTATGCACTGCATCAGTGTCTTGCAACGCTATATCTTAACATAACCCCATCAAAAATTGCTAATGTTTGCGTCCCTCTTCATACATGCTATAAGGATCGACTTGGTGGCCCGAAAAATCCAAAGTAGTCTGTAAACGCTCCAAATCACGTCGCTTTAAAAGAGCTGTGACGAGTATCTGCTCCAATTGATCTGATGCCAGCGAGTAGTCATTTGATTAATCCACAAGTATTTTCATAACGATGTGAAACACATTTAAATCAACTTTGTGAAGTTCTGACAGATTTATTAGGGGAGAGCTCTTAAATCACCCATACATACTGCTCTGAGGACGAAGCTGATTGGTGGAAATACACGTCATGTGTGAGAAGCTACTGCGCATGCGCTAGGGTTTATATCCCGCAAAGAACCACGGGAAGCCTGAGGGAACTCGAGGTGCTTTCCATTGTACTATTTTGTTTTTATTTTCCGTTTTCTGCCGCAAGAATGGAAGCATAAGTTCGCATTAAAATTTATTATTATACACTGGTCTCGGGTCAGATTTAAGACTGTGCTGAATGCCATGTCAATACAAAATTGACTCTTATATTTTTAGCATAATTTTATCTATTTTATTGAATTCTTTTTTATTAGATTTTGGAGCAGAGACACATTTATTCAGATTCTTGATGAAAAGTGGATATGAAATATTTATTTTGATTATGAACCTATTGATCGCTAACCTTCCTTATTCAATAGGCTAATCTTCAATGGACGCACTGTACATTTAATCAGTTCAAGGTTAAGTGAGCTGATTAAATTAGCAAAGCAAAAGACAACTCAATACCAATAATGTCATCCTCTATAATCAATTTCTTTTGTGGGACCTTTATTAAATTTGAAATATTAATCTTAGTATGTAGCCTATAATTAATTATTTGAAAATTATAATTTCTTATAAAAACAAATGTGTTGTTTCAAGTTTTAATTGAGAACAATAACACACCAAAAAAATCACTTTGTCATTTTTTTGTTAATTTTTATTCACTGTAAAATATAAATATATTTTTAAATGGACGTGCAGAGCAAATAAAAATACCTTTATCATAATAAATAAAACAATGAAAAATATTTTAATTCCCCACACAAATTAATATGAAACCAATCATTGTTATAATTCAAAATGTAGACCATTTAGATAAAACCTTTTTTGTTTTTGTACAGTCTGTATTGCGCTTTTTTACGAATAGGAGCTGTAATGCAATAGTAATGATTCAGTGTAATCACTTTACAATTTAATAAACCTACGTCACTGGACATAAAAATATAAGTTACAAAAACTAAAATATAATCTATTTTGTTCAGTGTATTAATTTTAACCATCTAACTGTCAATGTAAGATACTAGAGGACTTTTGTGTAGGTCTGTGTCTTGCCGCTGTATGTGTGTGTGTGTGTGTGTGTGTGTGTGTGTGTGTGTGTGTGTGTGTGTGAGTGTGTGTGTGTGTGTGTGTGT
>JAQMCX010000019.1:5154550-5180375 GCA_029814765.1 Acanthurus leucopareius | reverse complement strand
CTTGCCGCTGTATGTGTGTGTGTGTGTGTGTGTGTGTGTGTGTGTGTGTGTGTGTGTGTGTGAGTGAGTGAGTGAGTGTGTGTGACTGAGCGGGTTTAGCCAGCGGAGCTCTGTCCTCCAGAGAGCAAAACAACCGACTGGCCGCTTTCAGCCTCCAGACCCCGTCGCGACGTGATTGACATCCTCCCTTAGCCAATCAAGAAACAAAACGCAACCTTGACATCCTATTGGTTCTCCGCTCCGTCTCAGAAACCTGCATCAGCTAATCACAGAGCTTATATCACCATAAAACTTAATATAGCCATCCTGGCAGACTCTGTGGCGCCCCGCAGCGGAGGCATATGGAAGCAATTTCACGTCGGGCTCGTTCTCTGCAAATTGAGTTGTGATAATGAAAAATGCATCGCTTTTTTCAGGGTTTTATTTCTTTTCCTTTTCAATACAGGTTTTGTTTTAATGCTGATGGACTGTGCAGACCTCTTCTACGTTATGTGTCCCCCTGGTCTGCAGCAAACTACGTGCTTTGTGTGAGTCTAGTTAGTGGTATTTCTGCTCTATTCTGCTTTATTCCATCGGCAGTAATACATTTACCATTGGCAGTAATAAAGGACTGTATTTTTTATTACCATACTAAGCTATATAAGAAAAATTAATTCTATACCTTTCTTCTTATTTTTAGTTTCTAACGTGATTTTGCAAAGCTGTTGTTTTGTCAAAAAGTGCTAATAGAGTAGTGGCCACTAGGTAGCACTATTGTCCAAGTTATGTAGGCCATGGGTCACTCACGTCTCTCAACTGGAGGCTGAGTTGCTAATTGAAATACTGCAGTTCCATGAGGCTCTGCGTTTTTTAACTTTGATAAGTAACATCTCGCTCAGAATTAAAAGAAAATACAAAAGCTGCTTTAACCAAATACAGATTTTACAGTTCTTCTTTCACTTTCTCCTCCCTCCTTCCCTTTCTTTCACCATCTCTCGAGGGTCCAGAGGCCGAGGGGCCAGCATCGGGGCGAGGCGCTGACAGTTTAAAAAAAAAAAAAAATCAGCACAAGGAGTAGTCATGGATTTGATGTCAGAGACTGAGATGGCCGCCTTGATAAAGTTAGTCTGGCTCGAGAGATTGGCAGCCTTCTCCTTGGAAAAGAAAACAAAAAGGGCCCTACATAAACAGAGGAAAATGGCCCTGGTTGAGCAGAAAAACAGCTCTTTATGATGTGACCTGGTAACTTTGGAATGATATCAGCTCAGACGTTTATGGCATAAACATATGCAAGAAAGTAGATGGACTGAGGCTTCTATTCGTTTTTCTGCACAATATGTGTTTGCAAGCACACAGGATGTGCGTGAATGTGATTTCAGGCCTATCGTGCCTCTCTGCCTTTTTCTGTGTTTGAAGGAAACCTCCCTGTGCCTGCTTGGTTCCTGTAGCTATTGTGTCTGCTTCACTAATGGACTCCACTCATCCTGTCTCCTATTCCTCCCTCTGTCTTCCCCTCCTTTTTGTCCCATATCATATCAATGTATTCCCTGGGGGGCTGATTAAAAGGCTTTCTAGTAGGAGTGAGAGGAGAGGAGAGCAGAGAGGAGAAGATGGGGGGATGGCAGCGGAGGAGAGTGGTCCTTATTACCCCATATGTCTGGACAGGAGAGGGTGGAGTGGAGGTCCTCTTCCAGTTAATCAATAGAGATACCGTCCTTCGCTCTCTGTGTGTCTCATGGTGTGTGCGTCTCCTTCTCTTTCTCTCTTTCTCTGTCTCCTCTTCCCTCCACCCTCAGACTCTCCCATTAGAGATAATGTGTCTGGTATTGACACAGCAAAGGTCTGGGTACTGTGACAGAAATACAGTTCTGCTCTGTGAGGCCGAGTCCCACGTCAAAACTCTGCGGTCAACAAAGTGACCTGACTCATCGACTTGCTGTTTAACCGGGCTGATTGTGTCTCACATCCTTTCATTGGTGGCCATTCACTGTGAGATTTACCATTGAATCAGTGTAATTGATTTCAAAAGCAATTCTATTTCTTCTTCTTTTTCAATATCTTTAGTAAAATAAATAATCAATTTAAAGTGATTTAAAGTGTACAGAAAAGTGCTGCAACATCTATTCTCTTAGTATTGAGGAAAACTAATATTTCTCTCATGAGAAAATGTATGTAAAGGCATTACAATTGATTAGACTGGCACATTTTCTCAGCAAGGTGCCCGTAATATTTCAGTATTTTCCAGGAAATGGAGGTGTACAAACCTTTTATCCCATTAGTCATTGATTTTCAAGATCACAAGTTCTCTTTTTCCATATTTATGTCCTCATGGTTTGGCTGAACCAAATAAGTTGGCTTCAGTAATTTTAGGTCCTTCTGTTTAAGTAAGAAGATAAAACAGAAAAGTGTCTTTGTTGAAAATTAATCAGTATTCCAAGAATTTTCAGCTGTTTTTTGATTTGTATTTATTCATAAATCTACAATAGATACTTGTCTTGTTGAAGTGAAGACATATTTTGTAAGTAAAATCTGTAAAACAGCTAAATTACAAATGTCAAAAACTGAACTAAATCATTCACTTAGCCCATTGATATCACTGCAATAGGGATTAACTCAAGGTAATAGAAAGGAAAAAGTGCAAATGCGACTATGGGGTGTCTTGCTTTCTTCTCTCACAACTACATTGATGGAAAGCACAGTAGGAGCAGTCAATCCATGAAAAAAAAGACCCAAAACATGATTAGCAAATGCAAAATAATTCTTAAGAGAAACAATTAGCCTCCTATGGGAGAGTGACTGGAACAGACCATTGTTGCCTGGATCGGGGGGATCCCTGTCTCCCCTGGCTGCTTGAGGGTCGTGTGGGTGTCGCCCTGCAGGGCCGCGGGGTTTCAGGCACTGAGACTTCTGAGAGATGCCTGGGGTGGCAGTGGGGAGAACCACCTCTGACCTCCCTGACTCTGTAACCCCCGGGGTCACAGAGGGAGGGGCCTGCGCTACAGGGGATAGGCTGTAATTGATGTAGGGAGGGAGGGAGGCCTTGTGGGGGCTGCTGGAAGCGGTGAGGGTGGGAGGGATGGAGGGAAACCTGAGGCCCCAGAGAGAGGCAGGAGTTGGAGAGCTGATGAGGGCTCTGGTTTGTGTCGGTGGGTCTCTGGTGCTAGTCTGGATCCCATGGGAGCAAGCGTGGCTGAGATGATGGTAGATCAGAGCCTCGACTGTCGAAACCTCAGACAATTTTTCGTAGTTGAACAGACTGGTTATTTAAACAGCAATTAAAATTAAAATCGTGCATAATTCAAAAACAATATATTCTGACACATGCTATTAAAAGTATTTAATTGCTAATTGCACAGTTGAAGTAATTTAGACAAATATATCCGTCATGTTGAATATTCAAACCTTCTTTTTAAGTAAGTACACAAATCTTTAAAGAGGCTAAATAACCTGAGGGCTTTTCACCTTGTCACATTTTCTTGTAATCACTAACGTACTGTGCTCTTAAATCCTCTTTCTTGGCTTGTAAACCACAGCCAAGCAAGTATTTGCTGATAACACACATTTATCCATATACAAACATGAAGCTAAATCCATCCCTTCTTTTGAGTTGGTTGTTAAAGAACTGAACTCTCTTAATTTTTGGCAGAAAGTCACAGTTTCTCTTTCTTCAGTCGAAGGTCAAAGGGCACACTGAATTGCTGGGGTCTGGGGAGGAGGGGTTGACAAGGAAGGCAATGGCTGACAGATGTTTACAGAGGCCTGACTGCACTTCTGTGACCATAAGAAGGGAGAAGGATTTCACCACCACCGTCACCAAAAAACCCGGTCAGCTCCACGTCCACTGTAATGGACATGTGGTGAATGCTTCTCTTTGCTTTGGCAAAAACACCGGGCTCCGCTGTCAGCATCTTTGGCCCCCTACCCTATCCAGATGGCTTGGGTGTATCTCACCAGGGGCCCAGGCTCAGTGGGTCCTGTGTGGGCCAACTGCACCATCCATCCCATCGATTTCCAGCCACCTCAGTGCAGACTGGTTTCCTGACTGACCCTCTTTCACAGCCACGGGATTCCTCAGCACTCCACGTTGGAGCAGGCCGCTCTCGAGTTACCGGCAACCTGGCGCAGATCGTGTCAAAGCTGTTATTTTAGAGAACAGGGTGAGAGGAGGGGAAAATGTGTACGATGTTTGTGAGGGAGAGAGATTCAGAGTTTCCTGTCTACATCATAGCACTCTTGAGGATTCTAGTCCTGTCACGGCGTTGAACATAAACATGTCCTCCCAAAGCTATAAACACATGGTCAAAGAAAATAGTTGGGAGGTGTATCTCTGAAGATCAGAGCGGCTAATCCAGTCCGTGCATTGAGTTGCTGTCATCCTTAAAAATTGTAAAGAAGTTCATAATTCCTACACACCTCTTGTGAATTGTAATTTTACAACTCCTACTGGGGCCATATTTTAGTCTTTTTTATTCTATACTTGTTGACTTCTCACTGACACTTCTACATATCAGTATGTTTGGTAATTCAAAAGGAAAATTTGGAGTACAGCGGGTTAAATCTAAGTGCTGATAAATTCTCAAAACCTTAAATCAACATGGACTTACGTGGAGATTGTGCGGCGGGATTTAGCAAGTACGCATATTAATGATGATGACCCCTGATTTGCCATGCTTGACTCGCAGAAAACAGATGGTGTTATGAGGGAAAAAACAATTTGGCTCTCAGAGCTTGTTCCCCTCCAAGACCACTGGTTCGTTCGGCCACTGAGACAGCACACTTTGCATGTTTCCAGTCCCTGTATTTCAGGGTGGAAAAATAGCAAAACAAACATGCAAACAAAACCTCATCGGAAAATATAACCACTCAGCCAGCCAGAACTGCTTAAGACGAGGCTTTCATTGCTATTTTGTGCCGTGCATTCAACGCTGATTTAATTTCTTCTCCCAGAGATGGTAAAGTAGGACCCCACGGTATGCGTTGTAAAATGAAATGAAGTGGAAAGAACGCTTTCCACTTCCATAGAACGCGGTGAGACCTATGATGAAAATGAAACAAAATTATTACATACATCTGCAGATGATTTAAATGCACAAAAATAGGGAATGATGTTAAACAAGTGAGCAATCCGGATTATTTATCCTGCCTGTGCAGCCACATTATTATTCTTGCAAACTGATCCGAAAGGGAAATACATCTAATAAATGGAGACGAAACTTCAAAGGTATTCATCTGCAGTTGTTAGCTGATAGGCTGCAAAAACACACCCATCCTCTCTTGTTTAAAGCAACTGATCCCCATAGCTAATACCCATGATGGAGCGCTCACTGTGTCTCTTTGGCCTCCGTGAGTGACACTGTTGTTTAAGGTGAATGAGATGTGTATGTGTGTGTGCTGGCGACACGGTGCTGGTTTCACGGGATTGTGACTGGTGGAGTGTAACGCTGATGAAGACTTCATCCAATCTGCTGTGTTCATGATGGGAGAGCAGGGAGAGTGACCCCTACTCTCCTTGCACCTCTCAACCCCACAGCGCTATCTCATTTCTTCCCTCTTCCTCTTCCCCCTCTATTCATTCGCCTTATGCTACAATCCACTAATACAATTTGCACATCTGAATGTGCACAGCCTGCGCACATATCTTCCCACCAGCTTAAATAAAGCTGCACAAACAGTGTAATCAGGATCAGTTTCAGTGTTGCTTTATTGTCCTTTGATGATCTAACTGCTGTATGAGAGGCCGCTTCTCCCTAATCAGGATAAAATTATTGTGAAAACACTGTTGCACGCAGACACTCCAGGCATAAAATGCAAACACAGACCGCTATCTGTCTATCCCCTCACGTCACCCGTGCATTAACACCATTTACACCAGCAAATACACACTGCATAGAGTGTATTTTCACCAGTCTTTGTTTGTGGATGATAATAGAGGAGCTCCTAAAGGGAGATGGAGGGTGAATAAATGGAGGATTTTCAGCTTGTTAAACGGGGCATTAGAGGGCTTGTGACTGGGAGTTGTAGGCTATAAAACCCAATGGTTCGGCTGCATTCATGTTTTAGTGCATTGGCTCATGGGCTGACAGCTTTTCTGTTTGGGTGTCGTTTTGGGCCATGCCTTGGGGCATGCTTTACGCTGCTCATTTGGCACAGGGGCAATTTCAGGACACACCAGAGGCAGATTTAGGAAGAGACTGAGCCCTACACGGAGACCTGCTCCCCTGCAGCACTCTGAGTGATATAAAACACAGAGCGGAGGAGGAATGTAGAACATATATCTCGCTCTTGCAGTTCATTTCTGCCTTGGAGACTGTGTGTCTCAGTTTGTCTTGTGTTTTTTAGGCTATTCATCTTGATGTTGTCACAGGTTTTTGGCTTCTAAGCCAGATGTACAGCTAATTGGGTTAGTGCAAGACATGATTTGCAATCCTATCAAGGTTTCTGAGAAACAGGCAGACATGTGTTTGAAATCTGCACATCTGAGTTCTGTACAAATGCGGAGGCACAGGCTACATGTGAGGCCTGGAGGTAATTTTAGGGGCGCTTAAATGATCTTGGCTGCCATAATGATGTCGGCATGCTGACATATTTTCATATTTTCAATGAAGTATTCCTCTTGTCTGCTCTCCATATAGTACCAGGCCATCTGGAATAACAACATCACGTTAAGCTGCAGAACCAAGGAGGAGAAACAGATGAGGGGAAAAAGAAGAAGAAAGGAACCAAGAAAACTGTGAAAAAGGCTCACAGCTCTCTGCTTGCATCTGCGGTGAAACAGTCCCAGTCAGCAGTTATACAAGAAATCACCGGTTTTGTCAATGCTGTTTATCATTTTTATTACTCCAAAGGTCAGCGCCATAAGAGTACAGATTTACAGTCATCAGCTTGATCTCATTCAGCTGATACATCAGGGCATAAAATTCAGAGATAATATCAATAATATCAATAATATCAGCATGGGAATAGCTGGATGTTCCTTTGTGAACAGCGACCTTAATGCTGGAGGAATGAGATGGAGCTGTGAGCAACAGCGTCCGGGCAACCAGTCAGGAGTCTCCGTGCGTCCATGCAAGGCATTCAAGGAATCTGTGGACTGTCACGGTGTATGAACAGTCTCCTGGCTGCTATTGCTTGTGGACAAAACTGTCAGCACACAACAGATCACAGACAGAGGCGAGGACATTCAGCAGAGCAGCTAGTTCTCTACAAAAGATGCCTGCATTCCTGCATCTGATTGGTGTAAACCCAGAGATCAATGGGGTTATACAGAGACAATAAACATGTTTCCTCTAATATTAACAATGTAAATAAATAGTTGAGTAAACTATGACCTATGATGAGCAACAAATACAAGAAAAAATGTGAATTTACAAAAAAAAGGCTAGAAATATAACTTTATTAGAATAAATATCAAAGAACAAATAAAAAATCAAAAGCCTAACGAACTGAGTACACTTCCTGTTTAACTTCAAAGCATTAAATCTTTGTTGTTTAATATAAGTGCACTTATGTGCTTTAATGGTTTTATTTTCTGCAGCAACCTTTAAAATGTCACCTTTTGACCCCAATACAGAAAGTCGGAGGCGAGCCAGCGAGACGGGGAGTAATCAGACCTCAGAAGACACAAGTGAAGAGAGAGAGGGATTTCCTCTCTCAGATGATACAGTCATCCGTCATAATAGCTGTCACACTGACATGGTTCAACAGTTCCTATTTCCCCATCTGCTGTGTGTGTTTGTGTGTGCAGCGTGTGCCTGCGTGAACACACATGTGCGCCTGTCTCTGTGTATGCAAGTCATATCTCAAGGCAAAGACAGAAATAAACATTTAATTCAGTGGTGAAAAAATACTTTATTCACTTTTTTTTTACTTCTTTACAAGGTGAAATATTCATTAATAAGTCCTGCATTCAAAATCCTGCTCAAGTAGAGTATTTCAAAATAAAAAGACAGAAAGTTTTCATAGTAACAAGTACTTACAGCTGTCAAATAATTATAGAGTGTGCATATTATGTATTATATACATGTTTATTCGGATCCAAAAATAGTAGAGTATAAGCAAAGAATAATATAGAAAACACAGGACCTTAAAAAAATGCACTAAGGTACCAAATTTAAGAAAACATACTCAGTTACATTCTACCACTTCTTGACTTATATAATCAGTCAGTCTGAATCAGTAATTCAGATTACTTGCTTAAATTAAAGCAACAACTCAAAAAAACAGTGAAAGTTAAATTCACGTGGCAGATTTATTGGAACAAAACTAAAAATGTTTTGGTGACAAAATGTATTTTAGGTAGAAAAACTCATTCCAACAGAATTTCCCTGGTCAGTTTTATATTACTACTTAATAATTGTCTATTATTATTAACGCTGTAACACATACTCAGTGCTCTGAAGTTGTAGTTGGTTGAAGTAGAGCTTTTTTACAGACATGATTTAATTTTGATTTTTCCTTTTTTTTCTTTATAAACTGATCATGTGAAAAAAAACTGTAACTATAACTATGTAATTATGAAGTAAAAAGTACAACATTTCCTGCTGAGATGCGGTGAAGAAAAAGTATTAAGAGGCGAAAACTGAGCCTCAGTTTTAATAAAGTACAGTACTGCAATTGATTATTTAAATCAAATGTTGAAAGATTTTACTCAAATATTACATTAGCTGTGCCAGTACAAGCAGTTAGAATTGATTTTAATTTTGATACAGAATCTTTTATGTAACTAATCGTTACTTAACCTTTACTTCATATGATACCATACCATACCATACAATACGGTGATAAACACAAATTGAAAGTGTGCACTTCCTGATCAGACCAAGCATTACGAGTACACACCATGAGTTCACATCTCATTGGTTTAAATGTGTTGAAGTACCCACCGAAACGCTGCATTGTGCTGCAACTCAGATGGACAGAACAAACCTCACAAACAAGAGCCAGAAGTGTTTTTTTAGCTCACAGTCACTTCATCATTATTCACAAGACGAGCCTTTGTCTCCTTTGTTTTAGTGACCATGTTAAATTAGCTCAAAACAGATGGGTGCTGTCTCATTGCCAAGCCTTCTCTATGAGAGCTATGTGTGTGTCCGGTGTGTGTGTGTGTGTGTGTGTGTGTGTGTGTGTATAGGTAAGAGAAACAGCCTTTATTCATGTACTGATCTCCTTCGTTTGTGTATGGCTAATTACAGCTAAGACGTATGCACAAATCTGTCTTTTCTCTTTGGCTGTCTAACTGTCCAGCTGTCGTATGTGCAGATGCATGTGTGTGTGAGTGTATTTGTGTGAGTGTGTGTGTGTGTGTGTTCTAGTGTGCAGATGTCCTGGGGTTGATGTTCTGCCAGTAACAAGGGCTTTTGGAGAGCAAAGTGGAGGGGAGGACAGCCAGGGGATAGGCAGGGTGGTGAGGTGCGATCCACGGGGAGTCAAGGTTTGTGTCATCATATGTTCTGTGTGTGTGTGTGTTGCTGGGCAACAAAAGGTGTTGATGCGACGTTGTATCCATCGTCTCAATTTCCAAATTTAACATGCGTATGTTCTTTGTCACGCACACAGTTTGTGTATGCTTACTCCAAACCTGATCTTGGATGATGTCATATGCAGCTGCTGCGTGGCTGACAGACAGTTTCCGCACCACAACATGGGGCCCTATGGTCTGCCTGTCAGGCTGATAGACAGGTGAATGACACCAATGAGAGCCAGCCGTTCCTCCCCCAAGGAGCCAGGCACTGAGTGACAGCCAGTAAGCAGCCAGAAAGAGCGTCTCTGAACCTGAAAGTAATCTCTTTAACTCTCTTTTCTTTTTTTTCCAGCACTGCTCTTCACTCTTTCTCTTTCTTCTTGGCCTCTCCGTCCTCTTCCTCTCTTTGGCTTGCTCTCGTCTTCTTCGCTTTTTTCTTCCAAAAAGTCTCTTTCTTTCATTCTCTGTGGGTATTTTTCTCTTCCACTGAAGGCCTCTGTCTTTTTTCACTGTCTCTCCTCCACCCCTCTCTTTCTCCCTTTCACTCTGTCTGTCACTGCTCTATGCTGTTTTCTATCACTGTGTCACTGAGTCTTAAGGAGCAGCTTGACTGCCTCTCAAGTCAAAACTGGGAAGAAAAGTGTTTTAAACCGAGTTCAAATAGGCATGGGGTTGTGTGGAGGACTTCAGTTTGTATGTGTGAGTGTGTGTTTGAGAGGAAGAGAGAGAGATGCAGTTTAGCTACAGAGGTGGTTTTCCTCAACGGTTTATTCTGGGTATAAATCCTTCACTTCTTTTCTTTTCTTTTCTTTTCTTTTCTTTTCTTTTCTTTTCTTTTCTTTTTTATTTTCTCCTCTTGTCTTTTCTCCTCTCTACCTGTCTTTCCTTCCATGTCCTCATCACCAACTCTTACACACCGACACACTCTAAACACCCTTTCTGCTTAATGTAAAGTTGTTCCACCCAAATTCAGAGGTTCATTACAGATGTTTTTGGGCGAGATATTATTGGACTATCACATTTTGGAAACATCACACGGATGGGTTACGTTAATGCTCAGTTGGCTTTAGGAAATCCTCCACCCTCACCCTCTGGACCTCCGCCGTCCGCTCCATGCCCCTGTCTCCCATCGGACCCACAGTAAAGCCCACCCAAGCGCCTTTCAGCCTGGCACTCTGCCCGAGGCCCACACAACCATCTGACCCCGTAGCTACAGGCCCATTGCCCAGGCCTCTGCACCCGCTGACCCCTCACCTCTTGACCCGCTGTCCCACGCTCCCTCTGGCATTTTTTTTTTTTTTTTGTCACTTCAGCCAAACACCACCACCCACACTGGCCTTTAATCCCTCAAATTAACAGGAAAAATGTGCAAAAGTGTTGTATACCTGTGTAACGTAAATATTTGTGTGCACACTTTGTATTCTGTGTATGTTAGTGAGGAAGGGGTTTCTAACAGTGTTAAATGAGGCCTGGTAAGATGCCTGATAGTGTTTAAAATCTGCTTCCCCTCTCTCTCGTCCCACCAGCTTCTCTCTCCTCTTTGCCAATTCTTCTTCAACTCTGCCTCCCAACCTCTTTATCTCAATATGTTTCTGTCTCATTTGTCCATCACATCCTTTCAATCCATCTTCATCTGCGTGTCGTCTCACTCGCTCAGTCAGTCAATCTCTTTGCCTCGCAAGCGTTAATGTGTCTCCCGGTAGAGCTCTCGCTGTCTGTTCCTGTCTTCTTTCTTGTTGTTTCTCTCTGTGTGCCTTCCCTTTGCCTTGTGAGAAACTCTTAAGGGTCTTTGTTACGAGCTCCAGTCACTTCCATGGTGACCGGCGTTGACTGACAGCTCTTACAGAGGTCTCTTCATTGCAGGGACCAGGAAAGGCATGAAGGAATGTGTGTGCATGTAAAATAGAGGGAGTCTGTGTGTTTGTAGGTGCACTTTTACATCGGACCATATACACATATACATGCGAGTGGTTTTCTGCTCACAAGACTGAGTGCTCGTCCTCTGGCCGGTTCATTTTTCTCGTCAAAGGGTTACTGTGATGTTTATCTCAGTGACATAGACAAATAAACCAGGGCAGAGTCAATCTAAGCCGAGCAATCAGTGCCGAGCCTTCTACGGTTCTGGAGTCTGTTTGTTTATCCTCCATGTTTCCTTTGAACCTCCCCCCACCCCAAACACGCACTGATACATATGAACTCATATAACCCAAGAGAAAGAAGGAAACACATAGGAGAGCTGAGGGTAAGTGTGATGAAGAAAGAGCTACATGCAAAGAAAGACTGATTAATGTAAGAAAGGCCCCCAAAATTTAATCTAATGGCCAAAGATGGGGTTCATCCAAAGTTAGGTCACCACCTTTTGTGACTGAAGTTATTTCAGTCTCAGCTCTGCTCCCATGCAAAGAGAAAACCCTGCAGGCACTATCTTGGAAATCTGACAAAGTGAAACAGAAGGAAGCTTTTATGTGAGTATTTTGAAGTAATTATTTCAATCTTCAAAATGCTCAAAACAGGCAAAAGACTATGCTCCGTTCTTTATGCACTTTATCTTGGCTGGAGTTTTTCTGGAACAGGTCTCATTATTCTCCGTCAACCATTAGAGCCAAATATCCAAAGCAGTGATTTTAATCAAAATGATAACATCAATTCCTCTGTGGAATGGAAAACAGAATTGTTGAAATGAAAGCCTATGCTTTAACTACCTTAAGTGGACTGCATGATAACAATGGGCGGGACAGGACGTGGTCAGAGGTTGACCTTTTGACTGACAGGAGCCCTGCGGTTTTGACGGACAAAAGGCGATGCACCTGTGGAGCTGAAGCATGTCAGCTTGACTTCAAGCTGAAGACCTGTTTCGTTTTCCACTTTTTTCCTCCATGTCTGTGCAATGTCTGAAAGATGGAAATATGCGTCCGTGTACCTCGTATCAACCCAAGTCAACGAAACTCAAAGCCATACAATAACACAACCCAAAGACATTCCATAGCACCCAGTGAGAGGGCTTGAACTATTGCGAAAACATTCCCCATATAAGGAAACCCCAGAAAATACACAAGAGCGGCATATGATATTTTTTAAGAACATTACTCTCGAAATGATCTGGAATTGGGAATAAAAGCTTGCTTTGCCTCCTCTCACTCGAAGCTTGCTAACCACATTACCAAAATACCCAACTGTCAAAAAAGCTGATTGCTTTGTGGTAAATGGCTGACAATCAAAGTGGTCAGATGTCTCAGAAAAGGCAGCGGTAACAGCACACTGCAGAGCGGTGGTCATTCATTTCAAGGTTTCACTGTTTCCAGTGGGAACCTGCATAATTTGGAAGTAATCGAGGAGAGAACACAGATGGGCAAGCGAGCAAAAAGGGAGACGTGGTTCTGTGTTATTTATATTTTTTAGGTTTCTCTGTTATCGTCAAGTCCTTTTGAAGTCAGCAGGCATCCTTTGAAAAGATCCAGCACGATGTCTTGGACAGAGATGGAGTGACTAAAGTAAAAAAAAAAAAAAAGAAGAAGAAAAAGCTCAAAAAACCCCATGAGTGTCATGGTTTCTTGAGAGTGACAGCCTGCTGCCCCATCTCTCTGAGCTATCAATCTCCCGGGCATTCTAATTATCCATAATTGGTCATAATTGGATTTAATTGGCTTTGATTGGCTGTAATTGGGACGATGGGCTAATCTGATTCGAGATCAGAGGCATGAGGGTCCTGTGTGGTTTGTCAGTGAGTATTCCCTCGCCCCTCAGTTGACCCGAGATGTACACATCAAACGCATTCGTTTGTAACGCAGCTGATTGCTACCGGTCATTGCCGTGTGATTTGGGAGCAAAACTGCATAACAAGTTTTCATGTGTTTAGCTACAACTTCAATGCTGTGTTTTGTTTTGTTTTTTTAAAGGAATTCAAATTGGGAACTACTTCCTTAATAAATTCCTGCTGGGTGCATGTATACATCATATGTGTAACTGCATTCATGCATCCAAACATACACATGTACACACAAAACGGCCTCAGTGAGAAAACCGAGACGGTGTGAGATGGCAGGAGAGATCATAAGTAAACAGTAATGTTATACAGCACTAATTTGAATCACATTTTCTTGCCCAGAGCCGCTGAATTCCTAATTGTGCATGAAGCTGTCCAGAAGTCGTACTGAATTATAATATCCCGGGCAGAAAGGGAAAAGTGACTCTGCAGCATTTTGATTTGGTCTGACGAGGGACTTTGAGAGGAGAAGAAGGGAGGGAGGAGATGTGTTTGTGTTGGAGAGAAAAATCCCTCCTGCCCTCTTTTTCTCTCTCGCTCTCACTGTCTTTTGTTCCTGATCTCGGTCTACCCGGTGGCTTGACAGGCAGATGGAAGCGATTATACCGTAATAATAAACCATGGGAGGAAACCATGGGAGAGACGGAGAGATGACAGAGAAGGAGGAGGAGGCGGAGAAGGGGAGATCTTCAAGAGCGCTCACGGGCCAGCACACGTGTCGATCAGGCCCAGCGCCTGTGCTCGTTTCCATCACCTTGACGGCTCAGACCTACATCGCACCAGCAGGAAAGAAATCGAAGGGATATGCAATTCCTTTCCCAGAGATGTGAGATCTTTGATCACAGCTTGATTAGTCTTGATTCAGCGTGCAGATGTTTCACACATTTGAGCCCGATCTTGAAAGATGAACTCATTCTCTTTAAAGCAACAAAAATCATTTCTCCTCCTTCATCCATCTTTTTGTTCTAAATGGCAGGTGCTGGATGTTTTTTTCCTCAGTTCTGTGCTGCGGTCAGGCTCTGACAGTAGCCCTGTCTCTCGCCCTGTCTCCCCTCAGTCACAGTGTGTTTAACATCTGCCCCGTAGGCCTGTACCTCTCACAGCCTTTCAGCACCCGTTGCTGCTTGCTCAGTGTTGCAGCACCACGGTGCTCTGCAGTCACGCCGAAAAACAGCTCTTATCAGCTGCAGCTCGAGTGTTGTTGTTTTATGGCATCACCATCAAACTGAGACTAATGCCTGTATACAACAACCTGTCAACCTTCACAGAGAGAGCAGCAGTCCGGGTAAAATGTCAAAGTGTGACCGCAGGACAGATCTGGGAAAGACTTGAAGCACCTGCATGAAAAAAGGTTGAATAATGCGGGCATCAAACGGGTAAAAAAAAAAATCTTTGTTGAAAAAAGAGAGAAGTGATTGGAGCTTGGGGGGACAGAGGTTGAGTGGGTTAATGTGCAGAGTGTGCTTACGCATGAATGTCAGCTAATGTGTGTGTGTGTGTGTGTGTGTGTGTTTGTGTGTGTGTGTGCGTCAGAGGCAGCTGGTGTTCGGATGAGGGAGAGAGCCGTCATCCAGAGGCAAGCCCCTCCCCTGCAGCACCACACCCTCCTACCCCTCGCCTCTACCCTTTAACCTTTCACCCCTCACCCTAACAGCAGCATAATACGTCTGTTGAGGGATCATGGTAGGCAAGGTTGTTTTCTGCTCACATCAGCATCCTCTCTGTCCTCCAAATTGCCTTTGAAAGCACTGAGTGCCGTGGGGGGGTTACTGCTGTGGCCTGTTTTGTTCTGCTTTCCATGGCTGCGGCGTTTGCATGGCACAGACACCCACACTGACTGCAAGCTGTTGCCTAAATGCACTGACAAACTCAAGGTGTTGTCAGAGTGAAGAGAAAACCAGTTTCAGAGTTGGCATGATTGCACATGTTAATGAAAACAGACACGGTTTTGCTGTAGATGGCTGTGAGGTTAATCAAAATGCATCTGCATGAGCTGAGTATTTAGATTCAAGGGGAAAAAAAGACAGCTTGAGGAAGATCACAGAATGAACATAAATTATAAGTTTTAAGATGAGTCAGAAGTGACTTATCTTTTTTTCAATCAGTACATATGTTGCCAGCTAGTTTAATGTCTTTATAGTCAATATTTTGGCTGTTTGAGGTAAATTAACTCCATATTGTGACGCAAAGTGGCCAAATTTGTGCATAAACGTCAGGCAGAAATTTGCTTCTTAGTTAACTGGAACAGACTCAGATCAGCTTGATAATTCAACAATTCCAGGCTTTTTGGTCACTAAAGGCCATGAAACGTATGTGTTGTCTGACCTTGTCTAAAGGCAAAAGTGTTTATAAGGTTAAGTACATTCTGACCAGTCCAGTATTATCTATCTAAAGTAAATAACACAGTTTTAACACTGTGCAAAGTCCAAATTTGTCTGACGGGATAAGGCAATCCATCTAGTTCTACAGGAGGGATTACCACGCAAAGAAAATTACTTGTGAGATAAAATAAGGAGCAAGAAAGTCAGCCTTGGGTGGAGCAAGAGATGCAGATGGATCAAACAGGCACGGGAGTCATCTCTGAGACTGATGCTCCTGTAACATCAAAAGTTAACAATGACTTTTTAACGAGTGTTGCTAGTTTACTTATGTCACATAAGTGTTCTTTTCCTCAACCTAACCAAGTAGTTGTTTGGCCCAAACAGCCAAACTTTAGCCTTTTTACACCTTAATCACATGTTTGAGAATATGATCTATTCTCCTCAGAGGCTAAAGGAAAGGACTGGCATTTCACCTGCATAACAGCAGATTTTGGCATAAAAGCTGATTCAGTTTGAAAATAAAGTTGTGCCGTTTGTATGCGGATTTTAAGGACAAGGTTGGTTCAGACTTAAAGACATAATGAAAAGCCCTTCATAGAGAGGAGGCTGCGTAATTGATTAAAAGGAAATAGAGCCCACACTTTCAAACAGTTTCAAAGACATTTTCAGTGTAGCAGCCCCTTATACATACAGTACTGATGAGAGTATATGTGTGAAGACAGACAAAGTCAAAACTGTGAGCACAACTGAGCCATTATTAAGAACCCAACCTTCACAATTTTGACTTGGCTTGAAGCTCACTGACTCCTGACGGATACATAAGGACTCCTATTTGTTTATACAAACATTGGAAAAGTCTTGTCTCTCAGAGCTGAACACACCAGTTTGTTGAAATATGAAGAACTAAATGTGTCATCTCTGAAAGTCATAAAAACTGACATGTGTGCTTTCACCCTGTCCTGATCTGGTTTGTCTCCCAGGTTCAGGGAGTCACTGCAGTCATCACAGTGAAATAACCATGATTTCACTCAATATTCCTGTCATGTTTCAACAGGCTGTTTATTAAAACCCCTCAGACAGCCAGCGACCATGCTGTAGACTCTCAGCCACGGCGCCCAGAAACACTCTTTCACATCACAACTGTCGCCTCCAATATCTGTCTTTTCCCCTCTTTTCATGCTACAGCTCTTATTTTCCTTCCTGCTGTCCCAGTGGTGGTTTCCTAAGTATGACATCATCACTCAGCGCCTTACTGAGGGCTCGATGACCCATGGTGCACTTCAGATGCAACTCTAGTTTGACTTGTTTTAAAAAAAGAACATTCCTAAGAAAGTTTTATGCTCCAGGCCGTTGGCTCATTGACTGTAAGCGTTGTATATTTCTGTCTCACCCGTCAACAACATGTCAATCAATGAACTCATAACAAACGCAGAGAAGACCACACCTCCCATTCATGACAGGATTCTACAGCAGCTGGATTTGGGAAAGACTAAAGTTTGGAATGGCAGTTTTCCTCTTCCTCAGATGAATAGATGTCCAATTGGCAGTGAGGCCAGCAGCACCGTATCAGACAGACACTTCCTGGAACAGGGTTTCCTTCCGGCAATGGCAGGGGCCCTGACTCTGATTAAAGAACAGGGGGGACGAGGGACACCTGAAAGAAACAGCAGCTAATCAGACACGCACACGCAACGCACACAAACAAGTTCACACAGAGGAAAAGTTAACATGTCCACACACGCTGGAAAGACTGGGAAAGGAACATGTCATCAGCAGAAACATACATCACACAAGCGCACAGCCTTTAATCAAGATGGGTACTTCTCTTGCCAAATGTTTGTCAAATAATGCTCTGTGTGTGTGTGTGTGTAAGGGACTGTTCATCTGAACTTGATTTCCCAATGCCTGCTGCTCCGGATACCACAAAAACACCCTGCTGCCTCCATTGTCTGCCTCCTAAGGAATTCCCAGCCTCTGCCATCTCTTGATTAGCAGCTCAGCCGATCGCGTGATCCTCACTCGACTGTTTGACTTTCCCCATGTTGAGAAAAACACATGTTGTTGCATCGGTGCAAGGTCCAAATTACAGAACCTAGGAACAACATGTCCTCCTATTTTCTCTCCAAATGGAGCAAAAGAATTTGAAAAAGTTTCTGAAGTCAAATGAGCATGGAAAGGTAGAAATCATTGCAGAATCTGTTGCAATTGCATTATCAAAGGTGTGCATGAACGGACATGCATCTCCTCACATATGCCATACATGCCCGCATGTAGGCATGGATTGCAGCTGTTGTGCATGAATTGCATTTCTTTTTGATGGGATTGTTTGTGTGTCTCCGCAGGACACCGCTGGATAATGATGATGGAAAAAAGTTCATTTTTTTGATCATCGTTTGCAGGTTTCTCCACATCTCCTCATTTTGAAGGGCTCGTCTTTGTTTTTTTTTCTCTAATTGCCATTTACACCTCTTCCTTTCAGCTCTGAATCCATCCATCCCGCCAACCATCTGGTGCCTCTTCCCCACTGAGCTGAGTTCGCTTCTAACAACCCACAGCTGGGCTCGCCCACACATCAATTTATTCTAAAGTTAGTAGAAATGGCCAGCAGCAAGTGATCCCAAGTCTAGCACTCAGCGCTTAGCAAAAGACAGCATGGCCTCGGGGCTGGGGTGGCACTCGGTAATGTTGTCCAAGCATTACTTAGGGCTTGTCGCGGTCTGATCGCTGGCAGATGCTGTTTGTGTAATGGCAGAGGGTCACAGCAGGGTAAACCAGGGGTGACAGGAGCACTGTAGATCTACACAAAATAGAACAGACATTGTTGCAGTCAAATCCAGGACGAATGGAGAACATAGAGCAGGTCTCTTTGGTCGTGATCTGAGATCCGAACCCTGGTTCCTTCTCCTGTCAGGACCTAGGGGCCTGGACGCTGTCAGCCACCGGAGGCACACACACACACACACACGTGCACACACGAGCGTTTTAACTGACTGAGTCCTTGTTGGAGCCCTTTCACACCTCTTGGAGACATTTCCCCAGATCCAAAATCTAACATGTCATGAGGCAAGAGGATTAATTGGTAATCTTAACAGCAGTCATTATCTGGGATAATTCGAAATTCCTTAGTTCTCGCCTTGCCAGCACATGTGGCCTGTCCATTTTACTGCTGAGGAGATCCAGAACACTTTTCTTTCCTCCTTAACTTCACTCTTTTTCTTTCACTCTCTTTTCTCCCTTTTCTTTTTGTCTCTCTTTAGGACTCTGTTTCCCTCCTCTTGCTTCCTGGAGCTAATTTTCAGAATGATTTCATGGCCGCAGAATGTCCTAATTGCGGAGAGCTGGTCTCCTTCGCTGCGGGGTTACTTTTTAGGCCTGGTATTTCAGACTGTGTGTGCATGTGTGTGTTTGCACATGTGTGTGTGTCTGAAAAAAGGAGGGAAACTAGGTTTTCGGGTGGGTCAGAGAGTTTTAAGGCTGGGGTACCTGTCATTTTGATGGACGTCTGAGGGACCTGACTGCCCTTGCGCCCCTGACCTCCTTCTCCAGCCCTCCACCGCGCCAAACATCACTCTGTCAGACAGTTAAACCCAGGTGGCTGGACAAGATGTGTGTTTGTGTGTATGTGTGTGTCAAAGAGTGACATAGAACAGGGGCTTCCTCACAGAGAGACCCCGAAAGGACGGAATAACACACTTAAACTCTGCTCACGACGTCTCAGCCAGTGACATAAAGAAACACAGACCCCTTTTCACATGTTTTGCACAATATTCTGAAAAACGACTTGATGAAATCAAATGAGAATTCCCACAATCATCTTGTGCTCGTAATTATGTCATTTGGAAGCAAGTCTATGCATTCGCTTCACTTTTTCTCATCGCTCAGTTTGAAGGTAATGAGTTTTGTCTCATGGCTTATGCAACGGTGCGCGTGTGTGTTCATACGCGCCTCTTTTTTTTCACGTGTGTGTTCTCTGTGTTACACGCCATTATTTACACACGCTCTTTCTAATTTCACACTTCACACGCTTTCTGTCATCGGCTGGAAATAGAAAAATGAAAAAACAGGCGGCAGCAGTTGATGAAAGTGAAATTGAAAAATGAAAAGAAGTCAGGGCACGAGGAAGGAGGGAGCGCTGTCGATGGTTTAGCCCTCGGACGCGTGATGGAAACCAATCACCGTGGAAACAGCTTGAATCAGCAGACCACATCGCAACTTACGCAAACACACACATACAGTGGATGCACACACATCAACACACACATACATAGACATGGTAACCTTAGTATTTTCTTTTGCTTGAGATCTGTGCTGTTAAATGAACACGATGGGTTTCCCCAGCGGCTCAGAGGTTCCATTAAGCACACACAGTCAATCTGATACACAAGCACGCACAAACATGAAACCGACACACCGCAACAAGCGCTCCACTGTACGTGGGCCTTCCATGTATCTCCCTCAGCGGTGTTATTTGGCTTGATCTCAACCTCAACTCTGCCTGAATTATTCTCTCATTTTTGCTTTCCTCCTTTCTCCCTGTCCTTCCCCTGCTCCTTCTTGCCGACATTTCCCTGTCAGATGGCTGTGGCAGGGACTAGCAGCCTAGCGGTGGGGGTCCTATGGTGAAGGGAGAGAAGAGGGGGGGTTGGCTGTCCATGTCTGTGCCTGACAGGAGCGGGGGGCTGCCTTTACACTGTCCAAACGGGCCGAGCCGTCACTCCTGATTAGCCCTTGTGCTGCACAGAGCCAGGGAGTCGGGGGTCTCTGGAAGCCATTACTCAGCCAGTGAGTGAGTACCCTGTCCCCTCCTCTCACCCTCAGCCACCCACCTACCCACCACCCGCCCCTTCGGCTCAAGTTAATCACTCACAGCTGAGGAGAGCTAGAGGAGGAGGAGGAGGAGGAGGAGGAGGAGGAGGGAAGAGGAGGCGAAAGCAGGAGAGCAACGGGGGTGGAGTCATGGCTCAATCAGCAACAAGTGCGATTGATTCCCTCTCGAGCGCATGACTTTTCATTCTTGTTGGTAAGACAGCGCACACACACTGACACACACACTGACATATGCTCACAACAGGCCCATTTGCCCCCCGACGGTGAGCTGCCATGTTCTGTGAGAGGAAAGTCTGCCTCACAGGAACAGGAAATGAAGGAGTAGACACATACACAGGCTGCCTTGTGTCACTGTGGGTACGAGCCTACACACACACACACACATACACTTACGCACACACTCATAGTGGCCTACGTCCACCCTCAGCTGGAGCTTGTTAAAATTGAGACTGCTGGGCCAGCTTGTCTTTGTCAGAACTCTGATGTCACATACAAGATGATGGTTGGGACATTTTGTGTGTGGGTGTGTGTGTGTGTGTGTGTGTGTTCATGTAGACTGGCAACAAGGCAAGAGGATGCTGAGCGATGGTGACACCCTGACCCCAGGCCTCCGTGTTTTCCCACAATCCCTCTCTTCCGTTAGCAGCTACCTATGATGGCTGCTGGGTGGGCACTTGTCAGAGGGAGAAACCTAAGCCTTCATCAAACACACACCAATCAGCCACACGGGCACAGAGAGGCTCACAGGTGATCCGCTCCATCATAAGAGCAAAGAGAAAAAACCTAGAAGTTGTCTGGAAAGTCAAAATCAAAGAAGGAAATTTATTTCAGCCAACATTTAAGCTTTAGCCTTTTCTCTCTTTTTTTTGATTAATAGTGCTTCCAGAGCTCTTGTATGGTAAAAGGAGACAGTCTTAGAAAGAATGACAGCATGAGTTGTTTCAGCAAGTGCCCAAAAATAACATATGTTAACAATCAAGTGGCAAAGCCCTCTAGCAGGGATTGACTTGAGTGATTGTGACTCTTCCTAATCAGGAGAAAAGGAAGTAGCATGTGTAGAGTGTGTAGAGTGAGCAGAGGAAAGACCACAGCATGAAGAGGTCCGGCTGGATGGATCGAACAGCCAAACATCAGTTACATCCAAAAACAAGTAGCAGTGGTGGATAAATAACTACAAATCTACATTACAGCAAAAACAAAATTACTACCTTTATAAATGACTCTGTTTTTAAAATAAAATTGCTATTTGTGTGAAACTTACTTCAGTGTCTTTGTGGAGGTTTTGAAGAGTTTTGAAAAGTGGAGATCTGAGTGTTTTTTCGAGGCACAGGAAGCACTTCATCACGTAATTGTCTTTTTAAAATTTTGGGATCAAAAGTGTGGCCAGATGTGGACAGAGATCGTTGCTGGAAGCTGCCTCTTGTTCTAGGTTTGGCTCCATCATCATCATCATCAGTTCGTGGTCAGAGACGGCTGGTTCTTCTCCACATTTAGTGCTGACTTATTGTGACAAAGATACATTTGGTATTCATAGTGAAATAAACATTTTGATTAAATGTATTTAAGTAAAGAGTAGAAGTACAGTTTTAAAAAAGGAAATTTAAAAAGTCGTTGCTCACTATCAATTTACTTTACAATGTATAACCACCCACCCTTGCATGGTAACGATTTAATCAAAAACAAGATCTTTAGCCAAACCAACCAAGTTGCTTTAGTGCCTAACCCTAACCAAACTGAAACCACAGTGTTTTTCCAATAGTCATTTGTCAGATTTTATCTGTTTTGAAAGGCAAAGATGAACAATGTGGTCCTGCTGCCTGTGGCCTAGAGTTCAGTAAGCACTTACGTATGATTCCAAACATGGACAACAAAGCATATTGTCAATTAATGTGCACCCAAAGGTGGATAAGGCCTCAAGTCTGCTATGGTTCAGGGACACTCCGCAGGGGAATTAAGGGGGGATTGTGGCTCAGGAGCCGAAGAGGAAGACCTGTGTGATGATGGATCACATTTCTCGCTTTCTTCCACCTCTCATCTTCTATCCTCAGCTCTGCCTCTCCTTTCATCTTTAAAGTGCTGATCCCAGGTGCAGAGAAAAAGATGCGTTTAACTGCGTGAGAGAGGGAGACACCCACAGAGAGACAGAGGGGTGAATGAAAACATTCCTCACCTGTCGACGGAGGAGCACGGTTCAGCTGACAGCTTATAAAGTGTGACCGCGGATCAGTTTGTTGCTCTTCGGGGTGACGGTTCAGCAGTCAAAGAACTGTGAGCCATAAACCTAGAAAGGGAGGCACCCGGGGAAAAAAGGAAGATTGAAGGAGAAGAAAGAGGAGGACAGACTTGGGGGAGGGAGGGAGAGTGTGGTCACAGAAGCGCAGATAAAGAAAGATTGTTCATTTTCCAATTCCAATTATTGAAAAACCATAGTTGCATCACCCAGTTTTATGTGCTACACTTTATTATCTTTAGTACTTGGTCACGTCAGAATCAATTTAGTTTCAAAATCCATCTGCTCTATCCTCAAGAAATAACCGTGAAAACGCACATTATTATTGTGAACATGACAGCCAGGCAAATGTTTAGCCCCTGAGTCGGTAAGTGCTTTATTTTTTCAGCGTGATAATGAAGTTTTGTTTGCTGGGAGCTGCGTGTTTCATGGGAACAGATTTGCAAGTCAATGTGTGTTTTTACACTTAAACCACAATAACAGGAGTCTTGTTTTATTTGCTGCTTCTGCACAGCCACATTTCACATGATTCATGCTTTTGTCAGAAGCCAGAAAATCAACTTAAAGGTTATATATTGTTACAAATTGAAAATAATAAAACTCTCCTCCTCTGGTCTCTCTCCAGGGGTTACCGGGCAGACAGGGTCCCTGGCTGCCATGTGACTCACTGGCCAATTAGTGCAGAATTTGAGCGTCGTAACGAGCCAGAGGGGAATAAAAGGAGTTTGATTACAACACCTAAACCTTCCTGTCGCCCCCAGCCAGCACCCCAAATATCTCAGTGACAGCCAAGTCACAGCTGGGGACGTCGGTGTAAATACTACAGCCCACACAACCCTCACTGTTTTAGTGCAGATTGTGAATGAACAGTCCATGATGTGAAAACAGCGGGTACAGTTTTTCTAATTTTTCAAGCATTGTTTGCATTTATTACAGTATTCCAAAGAAGAATTTATCTTTCAGAACAAGAGGCTTATTGAGGCAACTCCAGACTGAAAGTGGGAGAGAGAGAAATATACAAAGCATAAGTGCCTGGTTTTTCCTACATGCCTGTTCGTGCTCAGGGCTTCATTTGGAATGCATAGCGTAAAAACCATAATAAACGGTGGGATTGAATCATTCAACGGTGCTGATTTGCTTGGCCAAACGCAGGGTTGAAGTTTATTTGTCTCTGTTGTAGTGAATCAGAGCCTTGGAGCGGATTGGATTCAGTCGTCACCCCTTAGAAAAAAGGAGTCAAACAAACATATGGCTCCAACTATTTGGGGATCAATGTAAACAGCATTGTAAAAATTGAGTGGATTGGCACTTCATGTGGGCGGGTGATTTGGGATGTTTTACCAACAGACATGTTTTGTTAGGTCTGGATTTGATTCAGCTATACTCACTGGTAAGACCACAGAAATAAGATGACAAAGAGTAAACTGGCACTTCTTATCAAACATAGTTCTTGACATATAGGACAAAAATAGGATTTTGCAGCTCATCAAAGTTTATCCAGTGATGGCTCACAAACACTGCATGGATTTGTCACCTGGACAGGACCCAAACTCCATCAAAATCCAGGAAAAGATCCGTCAGATCATCAGGGAACGCTGTGCCCTCGAAACGACTTGACCTGGCCACCTCGCATGTCATCATGTTCCACTGTAATCCTGATGTGAGCCCGGCACCAAAGGACTCTTTTGATGCCAATATTATCCTCAATGTCAGCTCAGATCTGCCGTCATCCTGCCCTTAATGCACAGTGACGGGAGCCCCACCGTGAGGACCCCCACTCTGTCCTCTGATCGGGCAGCCAGATGGACAGCTCAGCCGCAGGAGGGGACCTGATATCGGTGTCAGCAATCAGATCTCACCCTCCGAGAGCTTGTTTACGTGTGTGTGTCTGCGTGGGAGAGGGAGTGAGAGTGCACAGTGCCAAGTGATTGTTGGGAGCACATGTGCTGACGGCGGCCAGAGTGTGTGTTGAAATGAAGATTAATGAATTAGAGACCTGAATGTGTGTGTGTGTGTGTGCATGAGGCCGAGACTGGAGGGTCAGAGGACGTACGTCAAAGAGTGTGCAAACTTGAACTTGTGTTTACCTACAGTTTGTGTGTGTGTGGTGGTTTGTGGGTGTGTGTACCATGTTATACTGTATCTTTTGATTTTTCAACACTTCTCGTCCCACAGCTGTGAGGTGCAGAGTGACATGAGAGAAACTGAAAAAGCTTCACTATAACCGCACAATTCAACAAGTCCGGAGCGACTACTTTTCCTCTGGGTGTGGTGTGTGCATGTGTGCATGCATGTGAGTGTGTGTGTGTTTGTCTTTTTTTTTGTGCATGAAAAGAAAAAGAGAAAGGAGGAGATGATTATTTTCATGTGTACATTTGTAACAATTTCAACTTCAAACTCACTGATGGATAAGTGAAAAGTCCTGGCCGCTCCACATCCATCAACTGGCAGAGAGAGGAAATATGTTCCTCTGTCTTCAGATTAAAAATGATAGCTGGAGCTGTAACTTTGATGTGCACCTTGCAAAGAACGAATCTGCCGTTGCTGCATCCAAAGAAAATTACAGCTAAGCTCATTTTTATGCAATATCCTTGGCAGATGTTGTTCCAAACAAACAGTAAATCAGAAGAATGCTATGAACCCCCGAGGCAAAATGTTGCTGCTTTACAAAGCCAAAGAGCATAAACTGTGTATGTGCAGTAAAACTTAAGCTTTCCCACAAAAGTTTGTTGCTACGGAAGTAGAGTCTGTATTATTTTAACAGGGCATAATAACAAATAAGTCCATGATGGTCTTGGATATGACCAAAGACTTAAAACTATTTTATGACCTCTGACCTTTAAAGTATTATCACTGCCGCAGATGTTTGTTAAGAAGATTTGACAGACCAGGGCCACTGTATTGTGCTGCATATTTTGATGAATATCTGCTACATTAATGCTTTACTAACTAGTTTTTAATTTCATGCAAAATGACAAAATACCGTAATTTCTGGACTATAAGACGCTACTTTTTTCACACGCTTTGAACTCTGCGGCTTAAACAATGATGCGGCTAATTTATGGCTTTTTACGGGCTAAAGAGCTTCATGGCACCAATACACTCAGCCTCATCACATCAGACCAATGAAATTACTGAACAGGTGACAGTTGACCAATGAAACTGTTTGAATTAAATCAAACGCACTTACACGAAATTCTTCAGATCAGTCATTTTGTGCTTCATGCACATGCCCTCATCATGGA
>JAQMCX010000019.1:5086252-5154450 GCA_029814765.1 Acanthurus leucopareius | reverse complement strand
CTGCGGCTTATAGACAAGTGCGGCCTATATATGTACAAAATCTTTTTTCTTTTTAAATTTAGTGGGTGCAGCTTATACTCAGGTGCGCTTAGTAGTCCGAAAATTACAGTAGGTTTTTCCTCATTCAATTTTATTTCAGAGCCAAATTAGAAAACAAAAATTCCAAAAAGGATCTATTAAAAATGGCTTAACCACCCCTTTAAATTTCTACCTTTTGTTATTGCATATACTACTGAAATTTGTGTTTCAATTAAAAATAAAAAGATCAGTTATTTACATTTTGATTTGCCAAGATGAATATAACAGTTATGACTCACTTGCATTTTGTTTACAGAAATAATCTTTTCTTTCATGCCTACCATTTTTTTGCCATGGTTTGTGATTCATGAAAATGAACTCAAAATGAAGGTCACCTCTTTAAATTGTCCCCTGGAAACATTTGTTGTTTGATGTTGCCTTTAAACAACATTGTGCAAGAATGAGTCGTGCCCCTGCAGTTTTGGACTGCGATTCATTACAAGCACATGTGGATTTGTTGTGAAAACTTTATGATCAAAAAGTAATGAGTTGACAACTTTGCAAACACATCGAAACAATAAGCCAGTGCAACTTCACGAGACACTTAACTTAGTAAGCTAGCTAATATAACTTACTAGTCCACCGGCAAGAAGTCAAGCGTTTGTCTTGCAGCCCTTAATTTGGCAAAGCTCTCGCCAACAACAAAAATCCAGTCCTAGATTTACTCCCGTACAGCCTTTTATCTAATCACTTTCTTTTTCTCTTCTTAACTCCCTTCTTAAGTGTCTCATTAATCTCTGAGCCTCTGTCATGACATTCATGGAGGTTCAGTGGCTCCTGTGGCCCATCCTGCCAACTTTCCCCAGTTAAGGTCTGAAAAGCTCCTTCTGCCAGCGGTTGAGAGCTCCTTTGCTAACAGTGTAAACACCAATATTTCCCCAATAATCCAACCTCTAAATCCATTACTAACATAGTCAGCTGACTCAGTTAACCAAAGGAAGCTAAGTAGCAATTAGTGGACACTTAAGCAACAAGTGGACCTCAGTAGACCATCAAAATGATGTTAAGGCTGACATTTCAAGATTAAATCATTTTAAAAGATGAAACTGCCTTGTGTTTTGCCTATTTGCAGGTGTTTGAGTTGCGATGTGTTGAGCTCACAGAGCCACTGCGCTGTTTAAAATCACTTTAGACGCTTTTGACTTGAAGCCTTTGAGTATTTGCTCAAAGGTCTCAACTCCAAAAATCCATTTAAATATCTGACAGTCAACAAGTGCTGACAGCTACAAGCAAAAAAAAAATGAAGTATTGTTCGATGTCTGTCTTGTGTTCTGGATCCACAATAAATATATACTACATGTGATTAATAACATAGCCTCTGCAAGACAGCTTGTCTCGAAAGAAAAAAAAAAAACACAGTAAACCAAGACAAGAGCAAAAACAAATGGGCAACACACCAGAGACATAAATACCAAGACGTCAACACTCACAGTGAGACACTGACAAAAGCCTTATGAGGGCTGGAGCCACGCAACATAATTATGAAGTACAGATGTATTAGTCAAATGCTTCCAGCCCTCCTCTCAGCCCCTTGTGTGTGTATGTGTGTGTTTTTTAATGGGAAGTGTGCGTGTGTTTCTCTGAGTGCTCCTCGTTCGCTCTCTTTCAGCCCCAGCATTGATAGATGTGACGGGGCGAGGCAGTGAGAGAGGAGATCTACCCTATTCAGCATCAGATGGCTCTATTGAGTTAAAGCAAGGGAATGCCAGTCCACCCCACCACCCCCGCTCCACGCACACACACACACACACGCACACACACACACACATACATCCCGTCCCCTTCTTTCTGCCTGTTCAGTCAAGCGGAAGAAATCGGAAGTCCACTCTCTCTGACAGAAAGCCAAGACTAGTTTAGATGGTGGTTGTCGTTTACTTTGGAAGCTGTCGACACTTCAGGCTTTGGGTTGAGCCATAAAACGTGTAAAGATCAATCACTCTCAGCAGTATTCATCAGATCTGCTGGTCATTGTTTTCATCACTCACTGGCTAAACGCGATGTCTTCTTTTCTGCTGTAGCCTGAGAGATAATCTGTCAGTTTCTTCCTCTTTTTTCTCTCACTCTGTGTCTTTATTCATCCGTCTGCCCTTCCATCTATCTGTCAATCCATCCATTTATCCGGCAGCATCTGTCATTTCTCTTGTCACTTAAATCATCCGTCCATTAGGCCATCCATCTTTCAAGCTACGCACTCGTCTAATGTTCAGTGCATCCCTTAGTCATTCATCTGTTCGTCCTGTCTTTTGTGCGCCGTAACGTTGTTGTGATCTCCACTTCTTTCTGCTGAGTTATGGTGACAGATTTGAAGTAGGGAGCGACCCTGCCGCCTGTACGCTCACGTGCTTTCACACAGATAAGGCGAAAACACACCTGCGGCGCTTACAACACGCACATACACACAGAAAGGCGTTGTTTCCCATGACCTTATGTGCATGTTGTTTTCACCTCACATGCCAGGTGAGCTGCTACTTTTTCGAGCGAGATTCTCACACACACACACACACACACACACACACACACACTGGAAGGTTTCAGGCGACATAAACAGGTTGTGTAACTTCTGGGGGAATGAATCGCCAACTGGGTGAGCTGAATGAATGGGGAGGATGAATTCACTATATGTGTGTGAGTGAATGTGTATGTGTGTGTGTGTGTGTGTGTACATTGGGGGTTAGAAGCCAGGGGCCTCTCTTGGTCTCACTCTTTAGCAAGTGAGTGAAATACAGGCGGCGTTGTCAAGGTAACAGGCCCTGACAGCACACTCCGACTAAACCGTCAACAGCCTTTCAACGAGGAAATGCACGCACAAAAACACACACTCTTACGAAATCCCTCCATGCTTTTTTTACCTTTTCAAGAACACTCTCTCTGTCTTTCCCTTGGAATTTCTTTTTCCTCCTCCTGAACCTTCCATCTCTCCATGTTTTCCTCTGAGTGCAAGTTCATACATGGCTGCAGCTCTTTGCATATACACATCTCCTTCCCTCATGCTCAGGCAAGTTTGCACCTCTCAGAGCACTTGAGGTGCATTTAAATTTTCCTGTTCAAAGACGGCGTGTGGTGAAAAATTCTCCCATTCGTCCAGGTGAGGGCCGGGCGCTGAGAGATGACAGAGCTAAGTGAGTAATTGCGCAGCAAAAAGGAGGTAAAGAAATGAGAGGTAGGATGGTGGAAAAAAGGGATAGAGGAGTGACAGAAGGTAATTCATTATTCTAATGTTTTGTCTTCT
Source organism: Acanthurus leucopareius (assembly GCA_029814765.1). Taxonomy (NCBI): domain Eukaryota; kingdom Metazoa; phylum Chordata; class Actinopteri; order Acanthuriformes; family Acanthuridae; genus Acanthurus; species Acanthurus leucopareius. Next base: position 5,151,143 of record JAQMCX010000019.1, on the reverse strand, counting down.
TATGTACCCATCCTAGTCTGGTCAGCTATCAGTCATTCTCCTTGTATCGGCTTCTCTTTATCTTTCCTTTCCTCAGTCAGTGTGTTTGTTTGACAGCTGGGAGGTCTGCCACCATGCCGTACCTGTCAAAGCCTGTCACAAGCCTCTTTCTGCCCTGCAGCCAAACATGCACACACAGAAAGAGAGTCAGAGGAAGGGACTTTTTTGAGTGAATGTATGACAAACTGCCAGCAAGTCATCATCTAACAGCCTAAAAGTCTGTGTTCTTTTATTTAGCAAGATTATAGACGCAAGAATGTTGTTAACTGCAGTACAAATATACATTGTGTGCACATTAAGTTCTATTAACCTGGTGATTGAACGTTCACCACAGCTGTCATCACGATGGCCAACTCAGTAGCTCGCCGGATTTAGACTTTATAGTAGGATTTTTAGTGGTTACACCAGTCAGGCTCCCCTCAAATGCCTTCACTTTAAGCCATCTTCACTTTCACAAGCGGGAATGAAATTCCAGACTCACTGGCAATAAGAATGTACAATGACTGAAGTAAATCACCTGCACATGATCTGAAACCCAGATGTGCCTTTTTAGATGAGACAGAACTTATCAGATCACCACCAAGCAAGGCATTTAAATAAATACAAGTGTTGAGGGATTAATGATCAGAGTGGATTTTGCACTGATTACAATTACTGTATATTAGGTTGTTTATTTTATTTATTGAACTTTTAACCAGGTAAAATCCATTCCATTTTCATTGGAGACCTGGCAGCATAAGAAGCTGCAGACAAACTAAAATATAATCAGGCAATGAATAAAACAATACAAACAGATATTAAACATTAATAAAGAATAAGCTAATAGCAGAAACAATTAAGAATATGAGTCATTCAGGATATAAGGGACCAACTCATGATATATATCTTATGCTCTTAGATAATGTAATGTTTAATATGTCTGCAGAGGTATGAAAACACCGGTGCAAAGACTTAAAAATAAAAATGGTCATCACTCAGTCAGTGTACAGACAGAGATGGTCAGCCAAAATAACCAAGAACCAACAGTTAACTCACAATGAAACTGTAAGACTCCTACTCTCTGTCTGCCAGCTGTGTAGCTGTATTTACTACCGTAATGTTTGCTTATTATACTGCTGCCTTTATCATTGCCTGTTTTTTCTGGGTGCAAACGGGACAAATTTAAGAAAATTTAAAGAAAAGACGATAATCATATCTCTCATCTCCACTGAGCTGTGCTCCCCATCATTAGATCAGACAGAGATGTGAGGCTGATGCTAAATCAGATACATGAAACACAACAAACTTACTTTTCCTGACATACTTAACCGTTTAGCAACAAATCTTTTGCTGTACAATAATTCATGACATTGTGTAAATTAAAGATCAGCTAAAATCAGGACTACATTGCAGTCGTAGCTCCTTTATGAATGTTCTATTTTCAAAGTGCTCTACATGTATTTTTAAGCTTCAACACTTTAAACGTCTAACCACATAAAGGCCACAGAAGCCCGGAGGGGGGTGAGCCGCGTTGGCCTCTGCTCTGAGAATCGGCTGACTGAGAGACTCCCTCATTAATCTGAGGCCTCTGACAACTGTCTGTCAGCAGCCGAGGGGAATTTCCACACTTTCTGTGTCTGGTTGTGTTACAGAACAAAACCGCTCATTAGTGCGAGGCATAAATTTTAACACGGGATCTCTCATCAGCGGCTGGTTTGACGTCTGCATTTGAGCTGCCTGCTCATAAATTTTGAGGGAGACAGCCACACAGACGCATGCATTCACACTCAGTAAATAAGTAACTGAGTAAACAATCATCATTAAATCAATTTAAACACAGGTCAAAAACCCGACAAAGCTGTCTGCACGATCCGCTGAATGTAAACACTCAGTGACAGTGTGATTGGTTTGGACACACAAAAGCTTTGCAGCAACAGTGTTGAGGTTTACTTAAAGAATCTGACATGTTGTAACTGAGTCTGATACGATTTATCAGTAGCTGCTGTTGACAGGCTGGTGTGTTGGTCAACAAGTATCAATAGACCGAGACTGTTGTGTCTGTTGACTTTAATTGTAAAGAACTAAAATGTACATAAAATGACGACAATCTGTAAAATTTGTTTTTGTGACACCGACAGTAATTGATTTCAATATCCACTTGGGAGCAGAGCTGCACACTGTGGACACAAACCTCAGCATGTTTAAATAATGTTAAAATGAGTCAGTTAGTTGTTTGAGTCTGGATAAAACTGGACTTTTAAAATACATGTAAACATATAAGTCCTCCTGAAAATATACTAAGATGATTTTTCTTGTCATGCTAACACACATGGATCAGGCGGTTCCTGCATATGTGTGTAATGCTATAGCCTAACTAGATCTAATTTTTGGCCAAATTGAGCTTTAACTCTAACTATAGCTTAGTTATAATAAGCTTTAGTTATGGCAGTTAAGCTATAGCTTCATGCAACCCTGCATCTAAACCCACTGACATATTATCACCTTGTAAGGTTGATGTGGAAAACATATTAGCTAATAAATGACATGTTTAGGCATTAAGCTGACACAAACTAACATTTGCATTCATAAAAGGTTGTGTTTCTGGCCATCTGCTTAATGTAAGTTCACTCTCATTTTTCCTCTGTTTTGATCTCCTTCCACTCCTGAGGGAAATACCTGGCCCTCAGAGGCTGCCATTCTGAATATGATTTAGCATCTGAGGGCAACAGTTAATGTTACAGAGCTCCTGGTGTGGCCTGTAAATCTTAAGTAACTGATATAGATGACATGACATCCTATGCATTGGTCATTGTTTACAGTGCAATTGGCAAATTGAAACACATTGATGACATTTTGGCTAATCTCTATAAATAGACATGTTAATGGGAATGCAGATAAATGATTTTAAAAAACCTGATAAAAAGCTAAATGAGGTGAATGATGAAGGGTTCTGAGAGTGCTTTTTGCATCTCACCTGTTTTATACACATTCAAACTACAAACAAGAACTCTTCCATTAAAATCTTGTCCCCTCCTACAGGTTTTGCATGTATGTGCAGATATAGATATGCAGATAGATTACAGAGGTTAAACACAGGAGTTTCCAGATTGCTGTGAGGTGTAACTACAGGCTTACAGCTCAAAATCTGCTTTTATTATCTCAAAACTTTCACAATGATTTTCTTTCCAAGTTTCAAAGTAGGAGGCATAATTTGAAATTGGGAAATCCCCTGGATGGATGCTTAAAGATGGACCATACGTGTGTTCAGTGGTTGCATGATTGTATTTTTGGAATATGCACTTGTGTCATGGTCTGTGTTGTAATGTTTGGTTTGGTTCCATTTGCATTCAGTGGCCCATTTGTAGATCTCTAGCTTGGATTCTTGAGATTCTCTCACTTTCCGGCTGCTTGCCGTCATGCTGTGGTGTAACATGACCTCATTGCATGAATGCCCACCATGCCAAAGTATAAACTTGCCATAGCCACGGAGTGATATGGACCCATCTGAGCTCAAACAACACTGGATCGAGTTTGCTTAACAGTTACAAACGAGTCAAAGGCTTCAGCTCTGGGTGTCTTTGTTCCATTTTCCAACGCATGATGAATGGCCGCTGTTATGCTGCTCTGTGTGTGCATCTGTGCTTGTGTGCTGTATGTATAGCTGTTTGCATGCACCCACACTCCCTTTCTACCGTCCTCTCTCCTGCTGTTGTAACAGTTGCTCTCCTTTCACCATTGTTTATCAGAAAAACACCACACATGCTCTCATTCCCACTGTAGCAGCCTCACGCTTCTGATTCTGGCCCCGCCTCTATTGTTTCAGCTCATGTTGGGAGGTGGATAGCCTTCATTCATATTTTTATACCCTGAATTTAATATTATGCTGATTTCAGACAGCCATCTTGCTGTATATGGAGACCTTGGGGGGTCCAAGAGGTACTTGGGGTCCCCTCTCCCACTCACTCTAGCCAAGAGCAGATGGCCCTGGCTGGCCTGGGCAGCGTGAATGAGCCCCTATTGTCTATGGATGTAGCGTAGCCGCCTAGCCCAGATGGCATTTGTACCTTTTGTGTCTATGCTGACTTTCTGCAGAGTGAGACAGTGTGCGCTGTCTGCTTCAGTGGGTGGTAGCCCTCTGCACCCTTTCATTAGCTTCTCTCTCTCTGTCTCTTTGTCTCTCACTCTCTTGTTTCTCAGCATGTCAACTCAGTTCACTTCAAATGGGCTTTTATGGGAAGAAGGTTAAGAAACACGGCTGCTGAAGCAAAAATAAACACACGTTAAATATATGTTGTGGACAACAAATATCCACAACAAGTATGTGGACATCCAAACATTACACACATATTAAGCCAGTGAGTATCTCATTCCAAAGGTGTTTAAATTATCACACTACTATATCCGCCCCACTCTTCTAAGAAGGCTTTCCTCAAGATTTCGGAGCCTGGTTTCAGTTATTTGCTCCCTCTCAGCCACAAAAACATTAGTAAGGCTCAGCTCAATGGTTGGACGATAAGACCAAGCTAAAGTGACATTTCATCCCAGAGGTGTTGGACGGGGTACTGTTTCAGGGCCGTGTGCAGGTCAGCCCAGTTCTACCATAACCAAACTCTGAAAATGACTTCTTTTTTTTTTATGAACCTCAACCTGTGCATGAGGACCTCGTCATGTTGAAACAAGAAAAGGCTCTCTCCAAAGTGTACACACACACACAATATTCTTTCAATTTCACTGTATGCTCTGACACTGCAGTGTCTCATAATTTAAAGAAGGACCAAACAATTATAAACAGCTCCTGCTTAGAAGTTTACCAATACACACAAGTATACACTATACATCAGTGTGAGGGTACATGTTGATTGATAAGTGTTAAGATTGTTGAACAGTTTTGTCATGTTCATAATGCAGCTTGCCCCAACATGCAGAGCTTTTGAACAGAGCAGTTTGATGTATTTAAGTCTTATTTTTCTCATTTCAGTTTTCTTCTATGTTTGTTGTAGTTGTGTTCATTTCCTGTGAAGTTTACTGTTAAAAATGTACTATATTTCCTGCTTTTGACAAGTTTATTCATTTAAGGTGCTCAAGGTAGGAGACTCACTCAGTGCATGTCATGGCCAAAAGCCTTTTATAACCAAAAGTCACTTACATTCCGTTATCAAAATTGTGTGGTTTTTTTGTTTGGTGTTAATGGGGGAAAAAAAAAAAAAAAAAAAATTCAGCATGAATATATCCATTTTTTTTATTTGCAAATATCAATACCAGCATCCTCTTCAAACATCAGGTTTATTCTTGAAATTGGAAATAGTAGTTTACCAAAACAATTTAAACTCATAAAATACACATAAATACAGATAAATACTCACTTTCATGAGCTCAACTCTCTCACAAGTTTTTGTGGAGCTTTTAAGTGTATTACAACTGTTTTTTTCAATTGTCATGGAGACCAATCTGTTGACATGTAAACTCATTAGCTGTTTTAGGGCCAATTATAGCACAAACAAAAAGCCCCACTGATTCAGAAAAAATGACATGCTGAGAAAAAAACCTAGAAAGTGAACCATGAGATTATTTGTTGCGTAATCTCAGAGGTTACCGTGATGAAGATGCACATTAAAATTTGGCAAATAAAAATATATAGTTACTGATCGTTATGAGGCAGAGACTTTTACATTCATTACAATGTGACTATATGACTTCACTGTCTGGCTGAACTTTATTTAACTTCATTATTACAGCGGTTCATAATGTTCTCTCTGTATGTGAAGCTACGCTGCGTCTCCAAACCTGAATTATGACAGGTCATGTTTTTTTTTAAAGCACCAGGAGAAAAGCATCCTCCTTCTTAGTATGAGTGTGTGTGTTTGTCTCTGTCCAAACATCTTGTTTTGATTAAAGGGTTTTGTGGAATTTGGTATTGTGGTGATGGTTGCTTGTTTTGCTGTTCAAAGCTGCACTTCTTTCCATGCACAGGGTAAATGTCTAAAACCACCAAACACACCAAACACACACGCACACACACACACACACACACACAGGCGCACACACACACGCACACACACAGTGACAGCAATAGAGGATGGTTTGGGTGGTGAAGGCTCTGGAAGATTATAGTTTGATCAGACTACGTAGGTATCTGTTGGCTGAGAGAGTCTGAGATGCCATTCAAATTGTATGACATGCCTGTGTGTGTGTGTGTGTGTGTGTGTGTGTGTGTGTGTGAGCGTGTGTGTGTGCGTGTGCGAGAGTCATCCTCACTAACATGCAAAAAGTCTCATCACTGCACCACCTCGCAGCTCAGTTCATTTCCACGCAACAGCTAATTTACTGCTGGGATCAAGTCAGATGTCAAAGGAATGTTGCACAAAATCACTGTTAGCGTGCTCTTGTGGTGTCATACGAAGGCATCATGTGTTCCTCCGTGCCCTCGAGGGGCCTCGGCAGCACAATGCCAGGCTTCAGAGTGCTGGCTAAATCCTCGTCAGGGACAGACTGCCAGGCAGGCGGCACTTCAGCAGACTGTGTTTACAGCAACTTCTGGAAGAGACGGATCTGATTACCACAAAGAGTGTACACACGCATCAATCAGCAGGGAGGCGAGGAGGGAGAGACAGACAGAGTGAGAGAGAAAGGGAGTATGGTTCAATGTTTATTGGTTCTCTTAAACCTTTACACACACACACATGCATGTATACAATCAAACAGACACACACACACGGACACACACGCTGTCTTTCTCTGGCAGGCGATGTGGGCCCAGAGAGCAGTCTGATGTTTCAGTTTCAATCTTCCCCTCAGACCAGATCAAATACACCAACCGGCAACTAAAGATGATGTCACTATCCCACAGCTGTCCCTACCACTCAGTGCTGCACCACACTGTGTGTTAGAGTGTGTGTGTGTGCGTGAGAAAAGCTCTGTTGAGGTCAAATTGGACTCTCTCTCTCTTTTCTCTCTGTCTCTCTCTCTTTAATTCTGTCTTCTTTCGAAACTCTGGGGAACCAACAGGCCATGCTGAAAGCTATGGTCCGGATCAAATTCCCTGTGTGTGTGTTTGTGTGTGTGTATGACAGACACACACTTGCACGCACATACACACATTCTGTATACTCCAAATCTAGCTGCCGGGAATGGCATGGGGAGAGAGTGGGAAAGGGAGGGTAAAATGAGAGGAAAGTGGGGATGCTTTTACCATCACAAACCATCAGAGGATAACAGTATTTTACTCACACATAACTGGCCACACACACACACACACACACACACACACACACACACACTGTATACTGAGCATGTGCACATGGTGAAATATAGAGAAACTCAATATGGACAGTATCTAAGTTGAGTGCTGTTTGATGTTTGTTCTTGTTTGTCACACTTAGTTCTCTTTCTTCTCTGTTTTCAATGCAATTTACTCGCTTTCTCCGTAAAAAGAGGTGACAGGATGATCAATCTTAATATGATCATGTTGATAAAGCATACAATGTTAAATAAATCGCTTTTTAAAATAAAAGCAAATATAACTTTTCTTACTTTTGTCAGCTTGCAATTTAAAAGTTGTGACAATTAAACTATATTTGTCTCAAATATTATCCAACCTCCCAAAAAAAACAAAAATTAATAATCAAAAAGTCAAAAAAAGATAAAGCATGATTGTTTCTTTTCAACAAGCTTCATTTAGGCAGTTTAGTGAAAGTTGCATCTCTGCTGTAAGAACAAATATATAACTAAATCATGAGTTGAAATGGAGAAATCAATCCGAGTCACATAGAATAAGCTCATCTCATCTCTTCTGACTAAGTACAGTTTTTCTTAAAAATTTCTTTGATTGCATGTAAACAAAAAAGAAGCTCTGCTTCTAATATTCATATTATTTCTATGTGGCCAAAGCTTTGATGAAGTATGTAAGAAAAATGCTTTAATCAGTCCTGATGAGCTTCTTCGTTGCAGAGGCTTCCAATTTTATTGAAGCCAGATTTGCCAAATTTCCTCTCAGGGCCTGTGGGCGGATTTTGTGATTTTTAGTGTTTCAAAAAACATACTGCACCCATTATAACCTATAGCATTTAATGTATTTTTAATCTAACTATTTTAATTCCTGAAGCTCTCGTATTTTCACAACATAAACAGGTGATAAAAATAATCAGATGCTCCACCACTTCAAAGTTACATCGGAAACTTTAGCTATTGTAAACATATATCCATCACTCTGTTCTCTCTATTTTCTCTCTTTTCTATCTAATTTACTGCCATAATCATGGTGATTGAAGACGCTTTAACTGGTCTGGATAATCACAACCACCGAGCGGTATTATTAGTTGAGTTCACAAAGTTTATTGGATACATTATTTACCTTTAAGCTCTTTAACACATTAACAAAAGTTAAAAAATTCTTTATTGAATTATGGTTATTTTCTATACAATTAAGACAATCTGCCACTGTAAAATTCCATTGATCATGCACATTTCATTTGTAGTAGTGTGTCCTTTATTAAAGAGCTGGTTGGTCATTTAAAATGTTGTCATATACATCTTTGATTTTTTTTTACTTCTTGACTATTGCGATTTAAGAATATTTTCAAAGAAACTGCAGCATAATTTCAGAAAAATCCTCAAAGTTAAACAAGACAGCACCTCTAATAAGAAATTACATACATCTGCACACTACAAAAGCATAACAGCTCACTTAATATAGCCTAACCACTGTGTACTCTTAATTTATGGAGGTTAACGCATCAGAGGTTGAAAGCTTCCTGGAAGTGAAACATGAGTGTTCATACTGTAACTGAATGCAGCTAAATGCACTTCAGTGCTCGTAGTTAAGGTTTTTTTTCTGATCAGAGAACCTTTAGAGGGCTGTAATATTATACATTATCTGCTTTAATTTAATTAAGGGGTTTTGTGTGGGTCTCCCACAACTAGGACATGTAGTATATGTCCATATAAATGCTGGTCTAACTCAAATATTGCAATACAACTTACTGTTTCACATTTGACATTACTGGACATTGCATATTTACGGTATCATTTATCACATAATTTTTATTTTTAAACTCATTATTTCAAGTTTTTAAGTTTAAGAAAAAATTCAGTAGGCAAATTTTTTACAGATTTTCTTACACCACATTTGTGTAATAATAATACTATTTTCTTAGACTAAAACTTTGTGTTTTAATCATAGACTTATCATCTAAACTGGTGATTGAGGCTTCTGGTGTTTATTTTCATCCAGTCTGAACGACGCACCTCAGCGTTTTTGCACAGCACAAAGACACACTAGCTAATGATTAAAAAAGAGCTCTGACTGAGGAGAGAAATATTCCTTTGAATTTAAAATCTGCTTTTTCTCCCCTTCATGTTTTTGCTGAGCTCCCTCACCCCTCCACCACTCAACATAAAGTGAGCAGTAAATGAATCAGGGCAGCTGCATGCTTCCTGGCTCAAGATTAGTGCATGAGAAGTCTCATGTATTCAATTAGTGATAATGTCAAACAGTCACATCTCCATCATTATGGTCAGAGTGAGAGACAAAAGTATTTTTGAATTCTATTTTTTACTTGAGTCTGAATTTTTCCGCGTGGCAAATTACTAGTGCCTTTGATACGACTGCAAATATGCATCTTGCAGTAAAAACTATGTTGATTTATGTGTGTTTAAAAGTGCAGTGTTCCCTCTCTCCCTGCTTTGCTTTAGGCACTGTGCAGGGTTCAGCTCCATGATGAGGAGAGGTTGGAGGTCATAGCGGAGTTCTCTGTGTGGGTGTCTGAGCTGACTTTTGACCTCCTCTGACCCGCTGAACCAGCAACCAAACTGGCCGTCCAACTGGGAGTAGAGAAGAAGGCCCGAGGTCAGGGGGAACGTTGAGAGAAAGAGCATTTTCTCAGCCTATTTCTCTCCTCACAACTTCATAATTTCACTTTCTGCTCCTTTTTTCTCATTTTCACTCCATCCTCAAATTTACGCTACTGCATAAATACCATTTACACAATCTAAGCCCTCAATTTAGCCATAAGAGTGAAGAAAAAGATGCTTATTGTTTTATTTGCACCACAGTCTCAAGGATTTATGCGCCTGGGTTTTTAAGAGGCTTCCAGCTCCCAAGGATCATGAAACTCACTCACCAGACAAACGGCCGTGTAAACATTCAAATCAAGTGGGAGAAAAGAAAACAACAAAATGACAAGGACTTGTGTTTTTTTCCCACCCTAAACAGCAGGAATTTATAAATCCATCCACCATTTTTATTCTCCACCGTCATCTTGTTCCAAGTTAGTCTCTTATTATTAGAGAACTTATATCATATTTTCTCCCATATTCGATGAATTTCTGTATTTACTTTAAACGTAAACCATCCTCTCACCTCTATTTCTATCATCACAGTATTTTTGCTTCTTTCTGTTTTATTGCTGCAGCTCAATCACTCATCTTCTTCCATATCCATACGTTGTTTATCTCTTTACCCTTGAATGGACCTTTAGCGTTTATGTTTTGGAAAAAGAAATATATCTTATAATAAAAACATGAGACAAAACATATGCTGGGGAAGATTTTTTTTTTTCAAACAAGGCTGCACTTGGTTCACACATACACGCACCCCCTCTCCCAGGGCCCCTTTCCCTCCCCTCATCCCTGCCATCCTCCCCCTCCTCTCTCTCATCAAGGGTCATTTGCTCAGTTTCCTGTCTGCCTCTCCGCCTTTCCCTTCCATCTCTGATTGGTGAATATCTGCAAGTCTCTGATTGGCCACTGCTTTCAACTCCTCCCCCTAATCACTGTCATGAAGACACCTCCCCTTTTTTATTTGACACTCCCCCTTTCTTTGGGTACAACCTCCTTGACTGACTCTCCGCCTTCTCTCAAGTGCTCCTCCTTCTCTGTATGAAAAGAAAAAGTGTGTCAGAGTGCCTCCTGGTGGATGAAATTTTTTAGAACTTGACTCTTGCTGTTTAAAAACCTCTGATATTTTACATTAAACACAAGACAAGATTAATATCCTTAATAAAAAGCCCAAAACTGACCTGAACAATTGCGACTGCTGACCAAAAAAACGTAATTTAAGAGACAGAAATGGACAAGAAGCTCTGATAAACACATTCATAAATTCTTGATTTGATCAACCAAACCTAGAGTGCCATCTAGTGGTTTTATAGGTAAACTGTGAAGAAAATCTGTAGAAAAGCTCAAATAAAATTTGAAGCATAGGAAAAAAATTATTTGTTAGTTAACAATGTGGAACAAAACTGGCTCTAATTTAGCACTGAAAATACAAGAAAATAAGTGTCTATAAAAATTACTACTGTGAGATTTATGTATGCCTTACAGTGGTTTTTACTTCAGGACTCACAAGACTATTGAAAGCTCCAGTAAAAGTTTGTTCATTACATTTGAAAAATTGTGTATGACCTCTAAAAAGGCTTTTGATTCCTAGAGGGATGTGTAGTAATGTGCTGTTTTCCCCTCTGCTGAGCTGACTTGTGTTGAGTTTTATCTTCCTCCTCACTTAAACTTCAGCCGGGTCTTCATCAAAACACTTTACATGCCTGTTAAAATAAATACATTTTAAAACTCAAAACATTTGTTCAACAAGGGTAAACCTTCTTCATTTCAAAAGTAATTTCCCCAACCCATTGATTTTCTGTGTAGTCAAAACCTTAAGTAGCTGATACTCCTGTGTCATAAACATATTACAGTGAAACACATTGCATTGCATATTTGCATTAGTTGACATGATTCTTCAGTACAATAAATGAAGGTATTGCATTTTATTTTGAAAGAGTCAAAACTCACTGTACTGAATCCACAGCTGAAAAAAGTCTGAAACAAATGAACAATTTATTCCTGGCTGAGTAATGTTTGCTTATATGTTTGCTTAATGATTCATAAAATCATTTTGCCTTTTTAAGGAATGCATAAATAAATATATGTCTGATTTATTTGTAAAGCTTTATGACCTCAGTAGTAAACAACTCATTTAAGAATGAAAACCACAAACAGGCTTGGTAAGTTATTTTTTTTAAAAAAAACAAAAAAAACACACAGTTAACTCATTGTTGGTTTTGGTCTTTCTTTGGATTTGACAAAAGCAAATATATAGAATATTTCCAGCTGTGTCTTTTGGGTAATATTGTTTTTTTATCCCATTTTTGTTGAGTTTTACTATCTGTCAAACAATAGAAAGTAACCAGGATGATTTATTGTCTTTTCCTGAGATGCTTTCAGCAGGGGGTTTTTAAAATCAGCTTACAGTCCCAAAAATAGTCAAACCTCTGCATGTGCAACAGGTTAAATATTTAAGCATGAAACTGTTTCAGTCTTTCTGAAGAGAGAAAACCCTCAATGTGTACTACTTCCTGTCTGGCTCCACATCTGTCTCTGGAACCTACTACAGACTCAAAGTTTTCATCCAGCCACCTCTTTTATTGGCTGTGGTCGTGTGAGAGACATGAATCCATCACCATCCACCACAATCACAGCAACACAACGCAGAATTACACATACAGCAGTTTGAGCTCATGTGTCTGTCTGCCCGGCGTCAGCGCGTCTTCCCATACATCATAATGCAGTGATCCCGCAGAAATGGATTTGATCATTGATAAAACTATAACCCGTCACAGGGTTTGATGAATGTGTCTCCTCGCTGAGTGTACGGGCATGTAAAGTGTTGTGAAGATGACCCGGCTGATGTCTAAGTGAGGGGGGAAGATAAAACTCCACATACGTAAATCAGCTCAACAGGGGAGATAACAGCGCATCCCTACAAATCATCCAGGGAATCCGAGGGTGTCCCGATCCTGAAGAGGAATTCAGGGAACGCTGCCAGATCCCAGACATAGAAAGAGAGACTGACAGGATCATCTGTGTCGCTGTGGCCAATACGGACGTCTTCCTGTTTCAGTCCCTTTCTGTCTCTTCTTTGGCTCTATCTATATGTATCATAACAAAAAAACCCTTAATTTTGGAAAAAACAAATGAACATTTCAGGAATATGTCATCTCACAGTCTGCAATTTACATGAAACATTGGTTGCGAATAAATCAAAAAATTAGTTAATATGGGAGGTCCTGAGTGCATTAAATCAAACCAGTGGGACTACAGCATGTTTTCAAGAATGAGGACAGTATGCAGGAGCATAGATGAGGGGAGGGAGAGGAGGCACAAAAGCAAGAAAATTGAAAGATGAAAAGGCCGCCGGGGTGGCGAGGGATGCGCATTAAAAACATTAGGAAGAGAGAATTACAGTGGCAGAGAACAAGGTCTCTGAGGGAGTGCTCAGAGAGCCTGGTGAAAGAACAAAGGGAGGGCTTGAGGTATAGGAAAGCCCTCTGTGGATAAGTCTCCGGATAAGTGTTGGAGACAGGATCGTAAATCCCAAACCCCATAGTATGCAGGCTGGGGCCGGGGTCAGAGAGGGAGAGGCACAAAGAGATGAGCTGAGGAGAGGTGGGGGGTAAAAGACAATACACGAAGATAGACTGAAACCAAAGCCATAAAAAAACATCTTAAGGATGATAGTGAATCACTAAAACCAGATGTGATTTGGATTCTTTGCTGCTGACATGCTTGAAACCGCTGTATTAAACGCTCCCTTGCGCTCAGAGGTGGGACTGGACACGGCAACATGGCAAATGGCAACAATGTCAAGGTCAGGACGCATGGATCAAATTAAAGTTCCCTGCGGGTTGTCGTTATCAACATGTGCCTCACACCAGGCATTCCTCACATTCTGTCCGCTTGGGATGCAAATAAGCCCCAGTGAGTCATTTATGCATCTAAATCCTCCATCGTACATTCAAAAAACAGGAATGCTGAGTGACGCCAAACAAATGCTCATCAAAAAGATGTCATAAGGTTGCTAGATACCAGTTTCAATCAGCCAAATAATAATTGTATTCATGTAGTAGTACATCTGTAAACAAGTTGTCCATTATTTTCATGACAGTCATCATGACTTTCATAATGGAAAATTCATGTCTGTGCACACACATCCTTTAGGTTAAATTTTAACTATTTAATGAGAACATGATTTTCTTGCAGTCAGCATGAGAGTCTCTTCCCGACCTTAACCGAAGTGCTGTAATTGTCTAAACCAGAACCACAGAGGGGACTTAGATCCTGAATTCCCGTGTGAGAGTCCTGCACTCTACACGCCCCCCCCACCACCCCCTGCCACTCTGGTGCAGTTCAGAAATGCGGAGCTTCAATTTGATCCTACAAGCATGTTACAGACAGGAAAGACAGCCGTGTTGAGTGTCAGGAACTGAATTTCATCACTATTTAATGAAATGCTGCGATCACTACATGGACAGCAGTTACAAACAACAAACAGAGGTGGAAAACACATTTTGTCATCTGTTTCATTTGTGTTAAAATGAAAAACACAATACTTTTTGAAGGATAATTAAAGTAGATTGTTGCTTTACAAAATGGACACACTCAATGCTAAAATAGCCTGTAAATATGACGCAGATTTCAGTTGGTGATGAGAAAAATTAAAAAACTTATTGTCACCATAAAACAATACTTATAAAGGCTCCCAGGTATTCACATTGTGCCAGTAGTCCAAGATCACACATCTGTACCGAGGTCTCACACATAGGGAAATAAATGTACATCTGATCTGTATTTTTTAATCTGGATAAGCTATTCAACTCAAAGGGTTCTCCACCAGATCACAAAATGATCACTTTTTTTTTAGTGTCGTTACTAAGCAGCACCACACAACCTGTGAAAACTTGCTTTGAGTTCTGTTAAATCTGAGCCTGTTAAGTCTAAGAAAACATTATCAGGGTTATCTAAGGTTGGGCTCAGAATTCACATTTGTAAGAGAAAGCCTGCATTGTGATCTGAGGAGTGCTTTAATTATGCTCATGTGTCTCCTTGCTTCTTTTACTCAAGTTCCTTCTTTATGTCTTAGTGCCTCCCAGCAAAGATGTGAGGAGCCGAAACCGCAAAATTAGAAATCAGTCATCAATCAGCAACGTCAGGTACTTAAGATGTGCTGCTCAGCTCCCACTGTGCCTCAAACTGTGTGTCACATGCAGAGGTGCAGAATTTATGCGTCACACTGCTTGATAAATCCTTCAATGTAGCATACGCCTGTGTTTTCTTGCTCTAGGCTCTTGAAGTCTCCACCCTCCTCATCTCCTCAAGGTGCATTTAAGGATATTGAAGATGCTTCATAATAGTAAAGGAGAAACAAGGAAGGTCACAGGAGGAGAGAGGACGCAAGAAACAATGAGTTAGCATAAAGTACAGAACCTATGGGGTGCAAGTAAGTGTTTAGCACATATGGCAATCAAAAGAAGCTATAAAGTTGCGCTATGGGAAGTGCAGGATACAGTTTTAATGGAGTATTTTGCCAGAATCCCTCAGTCTTAGATGCATCAGTTTTGACACAGTTTTTACTCAGTGTTTTGTAGGTAATTTAACTTTATTGAAGTGTGACAATCAATTACCGGAGGAACCCTTTAAATTTTCTGTTTAAAGTATTTAGTGTTAAAAAAAAGAGACACTCAAGTGAGTCATATTGGTGCCTAAAAAAAGTCTCATACAAATGCACTGTTTACTCCTCTGAATAATTCTCTTAATGGCATAGCTGAACCATTGTAACCACAAGATTATATTTTATGATCCATTTTTAAAGATTTATGTCTTCAGTAGTAATGAGTGGGCTCAGGGCTGAGAGCTGCGCACAGGCCGGGGTTGGAGAGCATTGAAAACAGGACTAATTTATTGTTGGTTTTGGGTCTTTCATGGGATTTGTTGACATTACCTCAAAAAATATATAGAACACCACCAACTTTGTTTTTTAAGTAAAATTATGTCTAATGGGTAAACCTTAAAAACACTGGATGCTACATATATTTCTGTGAAGTCGCTTTGTTTTTCCTCTGTGTTTAATACAAGCCAGAGCTTTGTAGAAGGCTTTACACCGGAAATCTGCCATGCGTTGTTAAGTTATCCTCTACATGGGAAAATTGGTACTCTGCATTTAAAGAATCCCTCTACTCAAAAATAATTTTGTCCCTGAAAATGTTTGACCTTAAATGAACCGACTATATCTCTTTAAAGTTTTTACTAGCGAGGTGTGTTCACATTTATCTGCTGACGGGAAATGTTTGAGGTCTTTCCTATAAAGAGAGATTCAGATTTACTGCAGGCAAATCAGTGTGTCACAAACTCAGAGCCATTGGCTATCTAATGTGCAGTGTAAACACTCTTACTACCAATGAGCGAGCTCTCATGCAAACACGGCTAATTATCAAGACAACCCAATGTTACATGTGAAAAGAAGCAGGACAGACTTTATCTATATTATATGTATATATATATTTATGAATCTGACTCACTTGAATGTCTCCTGTTTTCAACATTGCATATTTTAAACAGAAAACTTAAAGGGGTACTCCAGTAATTGATTGTCACACTTTTATAAGTTGAATTACTTATAAAACACTGAGTTATATAATGTAGGAAAATCATGTTAAATTAAATGTTTCTCAGAGCAAAGTATTTTTACATAGGCTACTTAAAAAAATTACCCACATAGCTACGTTAAAAAGACAGACTCTATTTCTAAGCCAGTCCAAGATGCTGACAGGAGAATTAAAATAGCATTCATACATGCAAACCCCACACTGAAAAGCCCAGCTGTCTTTTTGCTATGAGGCAATACGGTTAACAACTGAGCCACCATGCTGCTGTTGAAATCATAAATGCATTATTTCATGAACTGCGTCCAACAACTTCAGTGATGAGGACAGTTTTTAAGTGTAAGTGTAAGTTTAAAATATGTCTCAGATGAAATATTCAAGGTAAGTAATAAATTGTCAAAGAAATTATAATAAGAATATAAAATTATAGTGTGATAAATGACACAGGGCAACATTTGTATCAAACCCTAATTAGCTTGAGTGTCTTGAAATTGAGATACTTTCACTTTGACCAATTTCTCTTTATTTTAATAGAAAACATAGAGAAGATTTTAATCCATCAAAACAAGTAATAGGTAAATGACTGAAAGGATGAACCTAAAGACTGCAAAACAGCCTATGACACTGTTGCTTTCAGTGCAGCTTGTCTTGTATTTGTCCACAGAAACACTCTTTTGCTTTTCTTGCAAGAGAAGAATTTGTTCTCAATTGACATTTCACAACCTGGATGTAATTAATATAATGACAAAGAGAAAATGCAGTCTGTAGAACCGAACAATACAACTTATGTCACATACATTGAATATGGATGCTCCTGCCATTGATTTTATTTCCATAAAACACCTGCTTTTGTTTAGTTTTCCTGTGACCTTGTTACGCTTCGACAGAAAAATGTCGGCTGGTTCATTAAGCAGTCCAATTAGTACACGCATACCTTATAAATATATTCGTAAGAGGTGGATGAGTACTGAGACAAGCATTTGTTCACTTTAAATGAGGCTGAGGCTACATGTGTGTCAGTCTGTATGTGCGTGTGTGTATCAGAGCGTCTTTGTCACATGCAGCAGGTGACGTATGTTGTCAGGGGTCTTTAATAAAAGCAGGAAACAAGCGTTTGTCCCGGTGTTGTCCTCAGAGGTGGTGTCTGCTGCTGTTAAATATGTTATCCACCGTGTTTCTGTCAACACTCCTGATGCTGGGGGTTCTTGGAGGGGCAGCAGCGTCTGACCTGCAGCTCCATGGGAAATCAGTCCGCTGTGATAAAACTTTGCTGAGTGGTGAAGATGGAAGACACGCTGCGAGGAAACATCCACACCTGCAGGTAAGAGCTGATTAATGAGCAAGAGATGCTTGTTTCATTGAGAAAGTGGATTTTTCTCATTAGATTTTCCTTCACGGCTGAAAAAATTAGGCAGTTATTTAATTTGGATCATATTTTTTAGTCAGTTTACAAGCAAAAATGTAAAAGAATATTTAATTCCAGCCAATCAAAAAGGAAACATTTCAGGCTTTTTTAAAATGGAATATCTTTGTCTCTTTTTGTTTTTTTTATTTTTCAGGCAAACAATGTAATACACAGGAGTTTGGATCTCGAGAGCTTCAACATACACGTGAACCCCACCTCCAGCAAAATCAGCATCCCAACTTTCATCAAGCTCCACCCGCCAACTGCCAATCCGCTCCACCTGCACGCCAACATGCCCATGCGCTTCGGGAGGGAGAGCAGCACTGGTGAAGAAAAGGCCCCGAACTCGACCCCCAACATGCCTCAGAGGTTTGGAAGGTCCCAGGAAGTGTGTGCTAAGTGCCCTGCTGTACACGAAGCCCTGAAGCAGCCTCAGAAACATGGGAGGAGTCGGTACTGGAGCCTTCTGAGGACTCTGGCTAATGCACAGTTATTGGACTCTGGCCTGCGCTGGTAGGAAACTCTGACATGAATATGTGTTTCTAGAAACGTTGCAATAACGTGTCGGTTTGAGCTAAAAATAGAAATGAATTTTATTAGTATGATTTCATCTATACAATAAGACAAAGTCCCCTTTATTAAGTGTAATTTCTATCAATCCAAAGTCTCATTAGCACACATTCCCTTCAGGGTAATGAATGGAAATGTGTGCTTTCTCCTGTCATACCCTGTATGAAAAAAAACACCATGCTATGACAAGGTTGTTATCCTCAGAAATGTGACCCTTCATTTCTAGTTCAGCTTAATGTCCTCACATTGTCTTTGAGTTTTAATTTCTGAATAAAATAACTATGTATTCTCTTCTCGCAGGGATGAAGATGTTGATTTTACAGTCAGCTCTGAAGAGATGCAAGAAAAAGAGTTTAAAGGAAGAAATTAGGCCTCATAGAGGTTTATTATAACATGTAAATATCAACTTATACTGTTTTTACTGCACAAAAAATGATTTAAGTCAAAATATTCAAGAATAAATAAGCTTAAATATCTAAAGATACAAATCATATTATTGGGACAAAAAAAAAACATTTTAAACTGCCAATAATAAAAGTTTTTGACTGAGTGGTTTTGGTTTAATTTAGCTGTTATTGAGCCCTACATATGTTTTCACCATTAGAACAACTGTTTTTTTTTTATCTTAAATTGTTTCCTGATGTTGGTGGACAGGATCTGCATGAAGATTCCCCTTAAAGTACCAAGCAGACTCACAAGTAATTAGATAAAAAATACTCATTTATTTATTGATACATTTAAAAAATAAAATGCTCTAAAGGTTAAAAAACCAGACTCTAATAAAAGGGATTTTTTCCTGTTATATACTTCATGTATGTTCACTAAACTAACAGTTTGGATCGCAGTTTATGTATTTTAATCAAGCAGGCAGCAGATGTATAGGAGGACTTCATTTGACAGTAAGACAAACTTACATTGTTGTGTCTTTTAAATCATAGGAATTTAAGTGGCACATTATGACAAGCCTTTTCAAGATACCTCTAAAAACTCCATTAGAAAATATGCTTCACAATCAATAAATATCTTATAATAAAGTATAATCATGTATTCACTTCTACACTAATGCATGTTTATGTGTTATTAAATGGATCTTACTCCACTACAGCTATTACTGCTATAGAGGAAGCAATGAAATACAAGAAGTAGAAATGCTGCCAATAAAATATGCCAGTGGGCCTTTGGCAGGATTCAGTCAGTACAATGATCCCCACTAGATGGAGACAAACACCAAGTCAAAGCCTCCACTGAGAAATGATTTCAGAGCTCCCAAGACTATTCAGACAATATTGTCCTGTCTTTGTGCCTTTCTCTTGGTGACAGTAAGGTGTCAGTGCACAGGAAACACTTCTTTCAGTTCATCATCTCTTTCATGTTCCCGTCCAATAACAGTGCAGATGAACTAGGGTCTGAAGTAAATGTTTTATCAGTCACATGATGCTGTAGTGCCGCAGGTTCAGAGTGGTCTCTAGAAAGGGACAAAGAACAATGTAGAAGAACACAGGCTACACAATGAGTTATGTAATTGAAATATATTTAGCCCAATTTCTAATGACAGTGTATATACACATTTGACACTGCTGTTGTAAAATATGATGGGCCTGTTGCAAAATACAAATAAAAGATGAAAATCACAAGAAGTCTTGAGGTAACCTGAGCTCTTCACTGTTCTTTTCATTTAGAGTATATTTTTCAGTGAAAATCGTTTTGTGCAGTCCAGATGATGACTGAGCTGAGATTTGAAAGGGACAAACATGGACAACCTCCTCAATAGTGACATCCAGTGGTGGAGGAAGTATCTGGCTCTTTTGGGATACTAAATGAAAAGCAGCAGTTACCACAAATGTCTATAAAGATTCTCAGTTATCCAGGTCATGATTATTCAGGGAAGACTGACTTAAGGACAACTGGACTTGATCAAAAGATTTCACTCTTCATCCAAGGGGCTTCTTTAGTTCTAACTCAATTGTGATTGATTAAAAGAAATACAAACAAGCCAGAGCAGAGCAGCCAGACCTTTCTCCAGATCTTACACAGTGCAGTGGAAGTAGGACTGGCTATGAGAGACTTTTATAAAGGACATTTATAAACAGTAATGCTCCAGTGTTCAATTATGAGTAAAAGTTCTGTATTCAGGGAAAAAAAAACAAAAGTATTAGTGTCAAAGCGTACTCAAAGTGCCAAAAGTAAAACTACTGCATTGCAAACGGATCCATGTCTGAATAATGCACTTCATTACCTCAAGGTAGTCAACTCAATAAACAAGGAGGTTCTGTTTCTGTTTTTCTAAAGGCAAAATTACAGACAAACTACAGGCCTGATTTTCATGAAACTTGGTGGAACAGATGTTGCATGGGCCATGAAGAAAATATAAAACTTTGGAGAAACTTTGAATATGCAAACTTTTTTTTCTTTTGTTAATATTGCAAGATGGGGAGTTTAGACTTTGGCCAAATAAAAGCTGTACCTCTTAAGATCCAGAGGTAGAGTTCAGTAATGAAAAACATTGCCAGTTACAGAATTTAGATGACTCTAAATCACAATAATCACAGAGTCCAATGGTCCTCTGGGATAATCTGCTCATGTAGTTGCTAAAACTTTATAGAGAGATATTAGTCATCATGTAGCATTCAGGGACAGCGGTATCCTGGAAGAACCAGTACAGGTCTAACATCCCAACGTTGTAACAATGTTTTTTCTCAAACTAAGGTGTGGTAATAGATATGGAAATGCACATCATGCCACCAATTATACTCCTACTCACATGCGTCACATTAATATCCCGGCGTGTAACAGTGAAGCTAATTTCAATAACATTACAGTATAATAACAGTAACTTAAGTTATCTTCCTGTTGAATGTAATGAAGTAGAAGTTGGCTATACACGTAAGGTATTCAAGTACATGAACTTAGCAACTTAGGAGTGCTGCTTAACAAGTGTCCAAATATCCCAGCATGCAGCTCTTTTTGACAAAATGACTAAATCTAATCTCTTCTTTAGACTATCTTTACTACAGACACTTGTCAGGACAAGAAAAGCATCAGTTCAGGACATCAGCAGTGGCCGCATTCCTTTTCGGTGTGTCAGGTCTGTTATAATGCTGACTCACTAGTGTGGCTTTTTAGGGGAGACACCTACATGACACAGATGTGTCATTAATGAAGGTCATTACTTATAACTAACAATGTTGCCCCACTTAAGTGCACATAACAGTGTGACAGTGAGACAGGAAATTCAGGGTACCATGACCCTGAAACTAAAACAACTAAATGGAATTCAACCATTGTTATTTTAACGTTTCTTACTGTGACTTGGTAAAAATGTCTGCATACTGATGTTTAATAATCACAGCAGTCAAGTTCATCTTGATGAAAAAACATGTACAGTGATCTAATGTCCTAATTATCAGTGGTTCTTCATATCATCTATTTAACAATTACAGTTCAGTTCAATGACAAAATTGTTGTTTTGTTCAGTAAAAGGAATCTTATTTTGTTGTGGCATTTTTATGATATTTACCACCCTATCATGGCCTTTGTATGCATAACACAAGGAGGGGATGGCCTTTTATGATTTTGGTGGGTGATTTCCTGCTGTGAGAGGAAAGGAAGGCACGAACACACACGCTCACACACACACGGGTAGAGGCAGAGCCCTGTGTGTCGGGGCACACACAGAAAAAATCCTAATAATGCCTTATAAACAGACGCTTAATTGATAGCATCGATAAACTCAGTCATGGCAGCTTCAGCAGTAATTTTCTTCCGGTGCAACGTCAACATACCTGTGGAAAGTGACTGGGTGTGACTCTCATACTTCCAGGTACAACGTAAGCCGCGTCTTCTTCACCGAGTTGCGCAACGGGAGTTAATTCGCATCTTATTCAACCAAGCTCACGGCGACCGCTCCCATCTGAAATGTGAGCTCTTTTTGCTTTTAGGTTCAAATCCGGTCGTGTTCAGGAAAGAGGAAACAGCTCGAAAACACAGACGGCGACTCAGATCCAAGAAGTTTCGATCTTTGAAGAGCTGAGGAAACTTTTTACCTGAAGACACTTAAACTACACACTCCCGACAGGTAAAGTGAGAGTGATCTGTTTGATGTATAAGCGTCGTTTGCTGTGTTTACACCCTCCACCTCCATCTTGTCATCGCGACCTACATTATTGTCAGTGATGGATTGCGTGTTTTAGTCTGTTTTCTTACCATTTTTTCAAATTTTTTTTTCTAGCCTGTGTAATGTTTTCGATACTAAGGCCAAAAATGCGACAACTATTGCTTGGTCATAGCGATCTTTTTCATTAAGGCTTGAAAACAAACTATTGGTGTTTCGTTTCAGTTTTAGATCTCAAACAAACTTTTCACATCTATTTTAAACCTGTCAAACTTAGCTGCATTCCCCTCTCTGTGCACAGTAATCCATGTTGTGACTTATTTAACAACAATCCGTAAGTTTAGGAGTTAAAAAGATTCATTTTTGTCTCACCGGTATTATTCCTATCACTTCATGTGCTACTGCAAATCTATATGTGTGATCGTCCAGCATCAATCACTGATAATTAACCATCACCTCCTCTCCTCCCAGCTGCTGGTCATGGGGGACGTCGCAAAAGGGAAGAAGGTGTTCGTCCAGAAATGTTCCCAGTGTCACACACTGACAGAGGGGGGGCGACACAAGACGGGACCCAACCTGTGGGGTCTGTTTGGGCGGAAGACAGGACAGGCGCCCGGCTACTCTTACACACAGGCCAACCAGGACAAAGGTATGGATCAATATGCTTAACTTATAAATTCCAAGTGTGGGAAAAATGATCTCGTGACTGGCAGACTGGTTTATAAATTACTACTCATGCATGTAAATAACTAACTGATCGAGATGCAACCACAGCAACAGGCAAACTAGAAACACAGGAGCACTCCTGCAGCTGGGATGCATTCTCTAACACCTTGTCCTTGATTAATATGGAGGAGAATAATTCATGTTTTAGATAAATTGAAGCAATGTATGACTCCTTCTAATCCTGGTGGATAGGTTGAGCCATACTGAGGTTTAAGATCCATGCATCATTAAAAAGGGCAACAACTGTCATGGCAGATGAGAGCTGATGCAATGAGGAGACAGAGGAGTTGAGCCTTCAAGAAACAATCCCTTTACTGGCTGAAAAGAAAGAACTGGTTGTGGGTCACAGCAATTCAATTTATATGGTTCTGTCTGAACGTGTGTGTATGTGAGTTTGTCTCTTTATTAATGTTTATCTTAACAGGTCCCCATCTGGTCAACGTGACTTCCTGTGTTTTTCTAAATACTCTGGCTATTGTCTTAGAACTTCCCAATCCAAATTTAAGCATATGTTTACTTCACCGGTTCAATCCATCTCTAGACACAAGTTCACTCTACCATAATTTCAACCAAGAATTGTAATTTGGTTTCAATCTGGTATCAATTATTGGCTTTCCTTCAAACCATACATATATGAAAGTGTATGAGGTACAATGAGATATATGTGATAATTGCGGTAGTTTGGTCCATGTACGCTCCATACGTACCTGACTGTCAGAGCAGCAGGTCTGAACAGGCAGCACAGTCCTGACTCTGAGCTCTGCTCCAACATGAGGCAATGAAACCTACATACTGATGTTCACAAAAGCTTGCAAACCCTTACATGTGTTGAATGTGTGTTTTATGTTTTAGGTATCATATGGGATGAGAAGACTCTGGATATTTACCTTAAAAACCCTAAGAAGTACATTCCTGGTACCAAGATGATCTTCAGTGGGATTAGAAAGAAATCGGAGAGACATGATCTTATAGCCTATCTACAGGACGCCACTTCCAAATAAACAAACAACACAAGTATGTGGCTGTGGAAAGAAGCTTTACTGTACATTTACAAAGAATAAAAAGAAGTGTGTGCTTTTTGTTTTAAAAATGGTTATTTTCTACGATATTTTTTAAATATTTGCATCACTACATTGTGTTACATTAGAACATTGCTGCTGTTTTTAGTCAAGGAGACTGTTTTTAATTATCTTGGGAGTCAGCCCTCTTGAAACTTGTGGACTTTCCAGGCAGCGTTCTAAGTTTCTTAAAGAGGCAGCCGTCTTTTAGAAAGGAACTTTCAGCTGTTCACCTAAAACTCTTTATAGCTCCCGCTTGCAAAGGAACTGCACACTTTGGATTTATGCTACTTTAACTCTTGTTGCACTGTTGATATCTGATTCCAATTTATATTTCTATTATATTATGTTTACTACTTGCTAAGTCTCTGTTTATTTGTAGTTTTCTTCTACAGTTTCAAAAAGTGGAGGCTTTCAAAATGTGTTGTTTGGTTTGTCAACTGTCTTTGCTTTGTTCTCTTTTTTTAAGCCACTGGGTGTAAAGACTTTAATTGTTACAAAGTTGCACTTTAAAATGAGCTATTTTCCATTCATAAATTTTATAACTATATTTTATTGACTTGTTAAGAACAATGAGAATAATTGGGTTTGTTGTGTACCAAAAAAAAAAGATTTTTTTTAAAGTGATATTAACAATTCGTACATATGGTCTGATAATGATCCACTGAGAGGAGAAAGTTCTGAGAAAAACATTGCTTTTCTTTTTACTGAGTTACTGTTTTATGTTGTGTTATTTCTTCTCAAAACAATACTTTGACCTTGACTTGAGTATGTGGCAATAAAATACCTGGTCCACTCTTTTTCCTGTATGACTTTATAGTTTCCTTCCACTTTGAAATCCCAAATATATTCAATCATGAATTCAAGTCTTTTACAATGATTTTTAGCCTAGTTAGTTGAGCGCTCCAGTGTTTAATATGTCTTTGACTACACCACCTTATATTGACACAGTTGGATAAAGGAGGGCCAACATCAAGAGATAAATACATTATTGAGAAAAAACATAAATATTGTAGCTCCACAAACACACATTACATAGCAAAACACAAAATAAGAAGTGTTAAAGATATATTGGAATATAAATATACTTTAGGGCTAAGACAGATAGTCCTCTAGCCTATATTTGCACGGTAGATTTTATATTTTCATAAGACATAATTATGTCCAAATACCTCAATAACAGAGAGTGAAGTTATGTAATAACATAGAATATTGAATTTACTTTTTCTATAGACTAAAATATCCAGCAGATGGCGCCATTTATTTGCTAAAGAGACCACCAACGCCACAGTGGCCACAAAAACGTGCCAAACCGAGTGTAAGCATGCTGACTTAAAACACCAGTGCCACCTCAATTATTCAGCCAGCTGTACTGAAGTCGATCCAGCTGTCACAACAGTTAACAAGCCTCTGACACAGACCCGCCGGGACTGCGCTGCCGCGGCTGCGTTGGCTCCACTCAGTGGCCTCTGCTGTGCATTTTAGCGTCGGGAGAGAAAAGGTCCTCCCTCCTCATTTGTGATGTTATTGACCGGCGGAGGGGAAGAAACGGGTCGATAAGTGGATCAGATTTATTAGCGGTCCAGATTGGCTGCTGCACGCCAAATGTCAGTGGAGCCACAGTCTGTGGGACTGCACACCGCACATTTCATTTAAGGCTTGAGGAGCGCCAGACAGCGCGTCTACAAGTGCAGCGCAATTTCAAGTGGAAGGTAAGCGGGATCTTTTGCATTAAAAGACAGAAATCAAGATGCCATTGCTTGACGCTCCTGCATCATCAAGACATTAAGGCATGCTGCATGTTTAATTAATAAAATAGAGGGGAATATGTTGAGTCATATCACTGAAGATGTGGAATATATTAATTGAACCCTGTGCAGCATATTTTTTCTAGAAAACACACGTGGTGCAACACGGGATCATCATTTTGAAGGACTTCACACATCTTCTTCCATCATTTAACTGCACTAACTTGATATTATATGTGCATTATGGAAAGATTTGTGTGAATGAACGTGCGACAACCTTTGCTACTGTTGTTGACATCTGTCATAAAGTGTCATAATAAGTCATAATAAGCCTGATTGGCAGCTCCCTTCGGGTCTAATTCTGGCACAAGGCTGAGGGGGCTGGAATTAAAGTGGTGGCTGCATCTGCTGCAGTGTGGATCTGCAACAAGTTTAATATGCTATGAGGAGAGAGAGAGAGAGAGAGAGAGAGGTTAAGGGACTGATCCTCTGGAGGAAAAAGCTCAAGGGAAAGTGACAGCTGCCAGTAACTGCATTAAGCTCAGGCAGCAGAAATAGAGAGTGTGTGTTTGACAGCTTGTGCTTTGTGCTGTAAGGGAAGAAAACTGGTGAGATGGACTTGGTCAAGATTGCAGTGTCCTTCCACATTCTCCTGTGTCCTGCATGGGTCTTATCCCATCGCTCTTCCATGGACAGCATCCTCTCATCCCACTCAGGTGAGTTGGTCAATGTACAGTTAGGTCTTCTTTTTCATTGTGGTAGCTGCAACTTGGCAGCAGTAGATACTCAATTCCCTCATCTGGAGCAGACTTGTTCA
Source organism: Acanthurus leucopareius (assembly GCA_029814765.1). Lineage (NCBI taxonomy): Eukaryota > Metazoa > Chordata > Actinopteri > Acanthuriformes > Acanthuridae > Acanthurus > Acanthurus leucopareius. The sequence goes on along the minus strand of JAQMCX010000019.1, from coordinate 5,124,260 downwards.
CATCTGGCTGCAGAGTTAGCCCACACGACAGAGTTCATGTAATGCCTCTGAATCCGATCTCTGCTTCAAAATATTCCTCTCTAACTTCTTTAAGCACACTGAAGTACTGCAGGTTGCACAAACTGTAGGTGAAGGCATCATAGTGGTTTGTTGGGCTTTCAAATGAAAAATTTGGTATAAGTGGTATTAAATAATATAATAATATTTAAATGGACAGTAACTTGCATTTTGATTCATTCATAAAGTGCTTTTTTACTTTAATTTGAGCATTTTTTTTGCTTGAGTTATTTTACTGTTTCTTGAGTTTAGATTTTCAATACTCAAGCCACCACAGTTTAAGACAGACTGTTACATAACAGAGGAACATATGTTGCATGATAATGATGCATCACATCATGGCAGACTGCTGATGCTTCATGCTGTCTGTCTCTCAGCTCTCAAGATGCTGGACGAGCCGCTGAGGTTTGATCCCTGTTGCCTCATGTCCCCACCTCCACCTCCCCTGTTCCCTCCACCCCCTCAGCTGTGGAAGCGGGGCAGTCCCGTAGGTGTACGCAAACCCACTCACATCAGCACACACCTGCCTGCATGAATACATCTTATTTCTATACAAATGTATGCTCACTGATTTTCTGTATGTTTGATGGAAGGATGGTATTAGCATCTTAGAGCCCAGTGTTTTTGGAGGAGAGGAACAGGGAAAACAAAAACCTGTGACACCTGGGTGTTTACCTGGACCTCCAGGACCTCCAGGACCCCGGGGCCCTGAGGTAAGGCCCCTTTCAAAACTTTGCATGATGTTGAACCCTCACATCGGTGGTTGCACCACTTTTTAGTCTGATTTAATCATAGTACGTCCACCAATCAACCTTCTGTAACCATCTTACAACAGTAGATGGAAATAATGTTTATCGAGCCCGCATATTAAACAAAATGACCTTTTTAGGATTGATTTTTCTACAAATGTACCTGCTCTATCAGAGTATGTGAGCTGGATATGAATTCTGTGTCATATTTCAGGGTCACAGTGGATTACCCGGCATAAGAGGACCAAAAGGGGAGAAGGTTAGTATGTTTATGTTTTTTATTTTTATAGGTCTTGACATACGTCTCTAATGTATTTTGCTGCAGGAGTATTTGTGCATGTGTCCTTGTGTGCCTCTCTGCTCTAATGAGTGCTACATCTCCTCTCCCCTCATTTGTCCTCCTTCAGGGAGAAATTGGACGACCAGGGTCAAAGGTGAGCCACTCCTTCCCTCCTGCATGTCTCGTTCTCCCACTAATCTCTCTCTGCTCCATCTCCCGTGTCCTTGGAATAATAGGATCTGGATCTATCCTTCCCTTTCTCCCTGCCTCTGTTGCCCCCTCAATGCATCCTCAATCTCTGTGATGTAATTTGTCTATTGATGTGCTCAGAATATCCTATGCAGCTGCTAAATGGGTCATGCTACATTAGGCTCAGTAGCCACGCTAACCATGTAGCAAAGTTTGATCTGATCCCTGGATGTCTCCCGTGGTCCTCCTGCACCTCGCCTCTTCATCATTCCTTTTCCTCTGCATCTTACTTCTCTCTCTCTCTCTCTCTCTCTCTCTCTCTCTCCTCCTTCCTTGGCCTGGCTCCATTGGCTCTAGTACTGGACTCCAGTCCTGCTGATCAAGGCTCTCCAGCACTTCACATCTGCACTTTAATCTCTCTAAGTGCTTTTGCTCCATATGATAAATCACTTCACACAGCCATAGGTCCACAGTGTCTCTACAGGCTGCTGTTTTAATGACAGGCAGCTAAATGAGAGCACACTGCTAGCACAGCAGCAGCTTTGGGACACTTGTCCAGGTGTCACCAAGATGTAAGGCTGTTGTGTAATATATTTAGTTCCCCTGTTTACAGGGAACTCACAATAGAGAAAGATCAATTAAGCCTTTTTTCTATGCACTCATTTGCAACTCTCTGTGGCTTTATTAAAGCTTTGCATGCTAGGCTTTATCCTCTGTCATGTCCAAATGGGAAATCAAAGGAGGTCACTTTTACTTGCTTACTTGTTTCTGAACCTCATAAAACTCATCTTTTCTGTAAGACAATAAGTAGCCCCTTTTCAGGAAAAACAAGGTCATGAAAGAAGCATCTTAACAAGCATAAAAAGTTGCAGATCATCAGCATATTAAGTTATCATAAAGTACAAAAGCAAATGTAAGTCCAAATGTAAGGGAACAGCTTGACATTTTTGGATATAACTTTGTTTGTTTTCATCTCAAGAGTTTCAGTGATTTCAAATACACAGCACCTCTCAAATGAAGTGTAAATAATTGATGACATACACTTCGATCAGTGTCGAAGTGTGGGGAGGGGATTTTGGTGCTTATGATTTCACCCTTTGCAAATAAATAAGACAACATTTCCTAAGGTAATTTAACTTTTGTCAGCCTTGTTTTTTTATTAAAGTTGGAGGACAGTTTACTTATTGATAACTCCCAACAGTTCCCCACATTCCTTTTAAAACCATTCTTTAGGAGTTATTCTTTAAAAAAGTGCCATTGATCATATAAATGTTCTCAAGTTTGCTCACTGGCTTGTTCACACTGTTCATAACTAGAAATCAGCACTGATGTTTGTGTTGCTTTAGGGTCGCACAGGGGCTCCTGGCCTCCCAGGGAAACAGGGACTACCAGGATGGCCTGGTCCAGAGGGACCAAAGGTAAGTCTACTAGCACCACTCCAGTTTTGAAGTGATGAACACATTTGTCATCACAGTGGGCTCACTACAGGTTTTACAGAGTGCACAGAGATACAGTGTGAACCATCACATATGTTTTTTTTCAGGGTGAGAAAGGGGATCCAGGACTCATGGGCCTACCAGGACTGAGGGGTCCACCAGGGACAAAGGTTAATCGCAAGTTAACACCATTACACACAGTTTTTTATTTGTTAGAGGAGAAAAAATATTTTGTCTTTTTTTGACAAACACTTTATTTTAGCCAGTCTGCTGTAATATTTCTTGTGTGTCTTTTTCAGGGTTTGCCTGGTTATAAAGGAGAGAGGGTAAGTCCAGAGTCACTTTTAATGTGTGTATTTACAAAACTATTACATCCTGCTTTAATTATTAATGTTTCTCTCGATTTTAAAAGGGCGCTCGTGGTGACTCTGGAGCAGCAGGACCAAAAGGTGATAAGGTTGGTGGAGAAATGAAATTTTCTTTAATTGCACATTCTTCCATCTTTCCAAAAATACTTCTTGCAAAGGGTTACTCTTCACAGCTCATATATGCTTGGCTTTGACTATGAGCATTAGCTCATGCTGCGTTGTAATGGATTTAATAATGTGATTAGGCAATGATTGGTTTGAATCCAAAGGGGGTTTCATGACTGAAGAAACTTCTTTCAGGTCTCCACATTTCAAGCTCCCTTGAGCCCTCTATCTTAGACTCAGATTAAATGAACATTAAAGATTTTACGAGTGCTTGCTCTGCTGAGTTAAAGACTTTTCTCACATCAAGTGCTCATTTTGTCTCTATTTAGGGTTCCATTGGTTTGCCTGGGATGCTTGGGCAGAAGGTAAGAATGATTCAATAATGAGTACAGCGAAGATTATGATTTAAATTAATTAGTCCTCAACTCCTTTCCCAGGGTGAGCAGGGACCAAAGGGAGAGCAAGGAGTGCCAGGAAAGAGAGGGCCTACTGGACGGCCTGGGAAGAGAGGTAAACAGGTGAGGAAAGACAAGGGAGAAGGATGCACAAGTGCACACAGTGTTCTGTTTTAACTGCATATCATGTGTCTATTTAACACAAAATAGGTCAGATTCTGTGTGGCAGATGCTTGCTGTGAATGTGATTTTACACACATTCCAAACACATGCTTATGTGGTATCATGACACTCTGCTCTGTCTCAATTGGTCAGCCAAACTGTATTTTCAGCTCTAAGTTTAGACATCTATTGGGGCTTTGGCATCATTGATTTTCTCACTCTACACTCTAATAAATGCACATATTATCACACACACACACACACAGATGTTTTTCTCATGGACTTAATTATGACAGCTGTGCACAAACAGAAGTGGCATGTAGGTCACCCTCAGTGTGTTTGTGTGTATTCTGCTGTCTCATTTGCATAGGGCACGAAGGGCCATACTGGAACATCAGGAGCAATGGGCCCCCCGGGACCACCAGGACCAAACGGCCAACCAGGGCCACCTGGTCCACCTGCCTCAGGTACAGTGCTGTAGCTCACACACTTACACATAATATATGCATAGGTGTATTTAGCGTAACGTATAATCTTAGAGTATAATACGATGTAGATGTGTGTATTGTAGTCATTGTCATGTTTTTTGTTTTTTAGGTCTTTATCTAGTAGGGGAAAAAGGAGAGAAGGGCCTTCCAGGACCACCTGGTGGCTGTGACTGTGACTCAACTCTTGGAACAAATAATGCTCCTTTCGGAAGTTACACACAACGGGGGGGCTCAGATAAAGTCCCTGCAGTAAGACCCCACACACAGTAAACTGGCTCCTAACAGTATTACCATCCAAACTGAGTCTGTGTTTAATGTGAATCGGATTTTTCTCATCCCTCATATGTATGCGTGCAGATATTTGTGGTAAACAGTGAGGAGGAGATGGACCATCTACATTTGAACAATGCAATAGCATTCAGGAAGGATCAGAGGGCGCTCTACTTCAGAGACAAAGATGGATGGAAGCCCATACAGGTAGAGAGTATAAATATACCAGGTAGCTTTCCCACAGTCTTTCTTAGTGGGTTGAGTTTGTTTAGTTTTCATAAACCTTCTTTACATAGAAACTATACAACAGTGCTGCTATAGATTCCTTTCTTTTCGCTGCCTTTGTTTTTTTATCCTGAACCAAACAATGTTGAAAAATGCTGCTGTCATTTGTCAAAGCATGCTGAAGTTGCATAACATAAATAAGCATGTTGAGCTTGATGTGTCACAACAGCATCAGTGTCAAGTGTGACATGTAACATATTTACATAGGGATGGCTCAGTTGTTGTCAAAGCTTCTGATTATTTGTGGAAAGACAAATGAGCCAGTTCAGTCTACTAGGGAAGATCATGTGATGTGGTTAAAAGGTCAGGTCCTCATATTGTTGGTCAAGCTAGGATCATTTGGTTTGCTACTATATTTACAAGGTTTGAAAAAGTTTTCTTAATAATATAGCCAATTTTTAGCCTAAATGCCTTGGCTACTTTCCTGAGTTAAGTTATGTTTGTTTACTTACAACTTTTCCAGCCCCTCCAGCCGTTCCAGTCCACAGAAAAAGTCCCAGACAGAGTTGGTGTGTGTGGAGACGGAAAGGTGCAGGCCCAGCATGGAGAGGAGTGTGACGATGGGAACCAAATTGTGAACGATGCTTGTCTCAGTAAGCAAAACGCATCTCCTGCTCAGCTGAACTTAACAAACTTGCCCTGTAATGAAGAAGTAAAACACAGTGACTCTAGCAATGCAAGCAAAATTGCTAATAAAACACTTTATATTCACAGATGTACTTAATGCCTATTCAGAAAAAGGTAATGTATGAAAAAATTAAGATAAAAAAATTAGATAGTAGAAAAAGCAGAACTTTTCCCCAAGTTGAAAGTAGTTTAGGTTCTGCTCTGCACAAACACCATGTTGTCCCATGCCCTGCTGCTCATGAGATGCCCTGTGGAGCCTAACTGCAGCACACCACAAGGGTCTAAACCCACATGGCAGGGGATAAAAGCAGAAAGCTTTTATCCCCTGCCTGTGAAACCTTTCCTTGATCTTTCATTAATCTAACCCTCTATTTTCCTGCCATCCTCTCACTTCTCTGTTCAATTAAATTAGCACGAAAAATGCTGTATTGGCATCATAGGAGTGCCAAAGCAATTAGTAACGTCATCTCTTCCCCTTCCCTCCCCTCTCCTCATACCCTTTTCTTTACCATCTAAGACTGTAAGTGGGCCTACTGTGGAGATGGCTACCGGCATGAAGGCATGGAGGAGTGTGATGGAAAGGACTTTGGTTATCAGACCTGCAAATCCTATCTTCCTGGGTAGGTTTGGCCACAATGCTGAGAGTGCATGCACAAACACACATTATATCTGGGCACAGGTTGCTTCGATATGTTTGCATTTGACAGGGATCCCCTACGCCAAGTTTGCACAATGCAGTTCCTTTTTAATCAGCAGCACACTTACACTGCACCCATCTGGGGATTTTGAAGGTCGCTTGAGTGAACTACTGTACTTTTGCTGTGATGTCACTGAAACTATCCAGAGAAGATGGTGCATTACCCTGTCACCAGTTACAACACTGAAGATGTTAAATCAAACACATCTCCGCATGCTTCATACTTATGCTTAGTGGTTAAACAATTTGGGGAAATATACATATGCTGGGATGAGAAAACTGATACCACTGCCATGAAGGTATGCTTAATGTAAAGTTAGGAAGCAGTTAGTTTAGCATTAAGACACCATGCAGGGGGAAACAGCTATCTTTTTAAATTTCAGGGGTTTTTTTTAATTAAAAAAACTTGATGTAACTTGTTTAAATGCAAGCAAAGCTTTCTTTTATACCTTTATATTAGAGTCATGCTAGCCGTCTCCCCCTATTTCAAGTATTTATGACAAGCTAAGTTAATTAAGTCCATACTCCACCATATCTTCTGTATAGACATGAAAATAGTATTGATTTTTTCATCTAACTTTGAGAGATAACATATAAGCATAGATCCCAAAATACTTTATTATTCATTTAATACATGCTGTAAGTTTTGAAATGTTGTAGGTATAATATGGCTATGTATCACGTGTAAACATAAAAAGGGTTTATAAGTGCACTAAGTGCATCAGTTGCAATAATTTACAAATGATTTTCCTTGTGTTTTGCAGGTCCTTTGGGCAGCTCAGATGCACAGACTCTTGCCTCATTGATTCCACTGGTTGCAAGTATTTTACCTGAACTGGAAAATGAAGAAAATGTCCAGATTGCAACTTTGCATTTCTCTCTCTGATCACAGGGATCCTCATTCAGTTTTCTACTGAAGTCCTACCCCTTAAAAATAAAGAATGGACTGAGAGAGAATACTAAAGGGAGGCTCTTGTCCCTGCTCAGAGGCATGAAAAGTCATGGGAGTCAGCTTTGAATCAACTGTCTCCCCTGGAGGTTAAATTCTCTTATTGGCCTCAGGGAGAACCTTCCTGTTACTGTAACTCCATTGGCTGCAGCACTGTTATGGACACTGGTGATGGTGGGGAACATTTTATCGATTTAATGATTGTATCCTATGAAGTAGTTATAATATGTATGACTTGCTGACTGTTGATGCAGAAATAAGCTATGTTCTGAACGTCTTTTGTAATGAGACAAAAAAAATCCTTTCCTAAAAAAGGGAATGATAGTATTGAAAATATTTGTACTGTAGTATGCAAATCAGGGGTGTGTAAATGTGTTTATTCCCGTGCAACTTATTATGAAACATGTATTAATAAGTGCAATGCTGTGATATTGCATGTAAATGTGTATCAGTGCACAGCAAACTGCTTTAATCAGCGCTGTAAATGTATTTGCAAGTGTGTGGCCCTCTAAAAGTAAATGTTTGAATACCCCGACAGAAGGAAAATGAATGTTAAACAGCAACACAAATATTTGAGATTATCACAGCAGCGCGAGGAAACTGCTCACTTATATGAAGATGAATACAGTTAAATGTGACCAGGGGATAATCTTCCTGCATGACTGTAAATTTCACAAAACTCTGTACACAAATAAAGATTATTAGGCCTTTACCTCAGAGTCCATGAGCGGTTGATGCCCATGAGGAGGCAGCGTCTATGGGCGGGACTAATGAGCAAAAAGGAACCAATCAAAAGACGATTTCCTGCAACAACATGTATGATGAAACTGCCACGTAGAGGGCCAACTCCACGCCTCGGTGCTGTTTTCTTAAACATTTGCTCAGACTTTTCAGCTCTCTATTTATGCATCTGTGTGTCTTAAAGAGAGTGGCCGCATGTTGCTGACTGTGCTGAGCTGGCTCTGCTCCTCCCTGCTGCTGTCTGTCAGCGGGGGGAAGCTACCTGAAGCCGAGGTGGAGATTGAAGTTCTGCACAGACCTTTTCTCTGTCATCGAAAATCAAAGTACGGAGATATTCTGCTGGTGCACCATGAAGGATACTTCGAGAATGGGACCATGTTTCACTCCAGGTATGTTTCATGATGGAGAAACAGCACTGTAATGTACGTGTGAAAGAGCTAGCCAAGATGCTGAGAAGTTCTACATTTCCCTTGTTATGCTAGCTAGTGACGGAATACAACGTATTACTTGTTAAACTAGCTGAAACCTTTAGTCTGTATTAACTTTCAGCATGATAAATAGCTCAAGCACATTTTACAGCATTGAAACATCATATGTTAATTTCCTTTGGCTCGGGCCATTTTCATGTAAGTGCGCGCGTGGTAAATCTCCTTGGTGACGCCTCTGTATAAGGGTCACGTGATAAAACATTTTAAAGGGTTAGTTCACTCAAAAAGCAACAGTACATACAGTATCTTATTCTTAAGGTTATTTTATGCAGAAGCTTTAGTTTACAGTGGAGGTAAAAGTGAGCTTTAACGTGATTAATTAAAGTAATAAAAAAATGACACTGGAAAAACTGAAAGAAATATCTCACTAAAACTTTTTCTTATACTCCGAATTATGCACATACCGAGTAATGTTTTTTTTTTGCAAGAATTCGTCATTTTGGTTTCCTTAATTTATGCAGCAGAAGAAATCGTGCCCACGAAAGCTGCTGACAGTTCTGTTTTCAACTTCAAGAGTAACCTGACAGCATCTGAAAATTTTATCTTTGCTGACCTCCTGTGGTTTAACAACTCCTCTTGCTGCAGTCAAGTTGGACTCCTGTGCTGCAATAAAGAAAATGTAGAGACAAATATCCAAGTGGGAGCCATGATAAAAGCTATTTGAAATCTAAATGCTAATGAAGGATGCTACAGCACTTCTTTTCTTATTCTTTTTTGAATAAGGTTATAAAGGGAAATGAGAAAATGCTGTCCCACAGTTCCTCGGGGCAACAACTTAAATGTCATGTGGCCTTGTGTATTTAAAGTCAGATTCTCTTAGCACCATGGTGGTGTTTTTGTAAGTCCTTATGAACTCTCTCTCACAGTTTCATTTTCTATAAGTACATAGGAGGTCATATTTTTGACCTTTCAACTGCAGCCCAGGACACCTGGACGTCACTGTCAGGTGGTTATAGGTGCACCTGTTAGTCATCAAAGGTGAAGCTTTCTGCAAACTATCAAACAAAGAGAGCAGCAAAGCCCTACTTTCCAAAGCTGATGTAAAGTTACTCTTTAAGCACCACAAACCAAATACAGACAAAAGATCTCTTTGGTGCATTAAAGCGAGTGGGACAGTAGGGTAAGTGAGAAAATACAGATTGGGTTTTTTTCTGGTTTCATAATGAAAAATGGTTTTGTGACCCAACACTTTCACAAATTTAACATCAATAATTTGAGAAAATCTTACAAAAGAATCTTGTAAGATATTTTATATTGTGTTTTTCCTAACTTTACCTCTTTATATTGGTTTTATTGAGAACCCTCTAGTGGTAAAAATGACATATTGTGAGTTTTTGCCTGGATAACCTTTAATACAACTGCAAATGTAACTGCAAATAAAAAATTAATAAAGAGTCAGCAACAATTAAAATCATCAAAATAATTAAAAATACATATGAACTGCATAGTCTGACTTTACAGTCAAAATTGTACCAGTTTTTCAGGAGGTTACACTTGGATTTCTTACATCATTACAAGTTACTGATTTTAAAGGTGGTCTGCCAGACCCTCCTAGACCAGTCAAACACCCCAGTCTCCACTCTGTGTCGGTCTCTCTCAAATAGTCGCACTCATGGTGACAAGAATGCAGTGTGGTTCACACTGGGCATCAGAGAGGTGATCAAAGGCTGGGACAAAGGCCTGCAGGACATGTGCTCAGGAGAGAAGAGGAAACTCATCGTACCACCAGCTCTGGCCTATGGGAAGGAAGGGAGAGGTACAGTGCTGTACTGTATGTTTCCATATGCACGCAAACTTTACTGCATGTTGAAGTACAGATACATGACTTCTTCCTCTAGTTTTTACAATATGTTCAATATTATTACAAATACTCTAAGCATGTATGCATATTATACTTGTCTGTCTTATTTTTAATGGCTCTCTAGGACTCCCACGCTGAATGAATGATACATTCAGCATTGTTAGTCCACTCTTTCCCAACATGGAGCATGTGAATGCAGTGCTTTGTCCTGGTAAGCACACACCATCCTAACCAATAGCATTTATCTCTTCTTTACCTAATAACCTGAATAACTTCCATCAAAACTTGCAGCATGCTTTATAATTCGTTTAACAGCATTTAGAGCATTTTGCTGCTTTCACTCACAAGGACTTCAATTTCTGCAGCACTAACTGAACCAATAACTCTCTCCATGCTGAAGCATGCCTGCAGAACCTCAGGTCACGGCCTCACTGACTTCCAGCTGACCTCTCCTCCTGTGTTGTTGTTCATGGTCAGGTAAGATCCCACCTGAGAGCACACTGACCTTCATCATCGAGGTGCTTGAGATCAGAAATGGACCGAGGTCACACGAGTCCTTCCAGGAGATGGATTTGAATGATGACTGGAGGCTTTCCAAACATGAGGTGAAGACAAGGGATTGGATTGTTTGTGATCCAGGAGAAGCATTTAACTTAAAAAAGATAAATTAGCCAAGTTTTTCTGAGTATTTTTGTATTCATGCGACCCACATCTAAAGGCCTGGAACTGGAGTATAAAAACAAAGTTCAATGAAGGTCGTGTTTCAGTATGAAAATAGCATGCAAATAATACTGTTAATAGACCTGTCAGGTTGCTGATGGGCAGTTGGAGTAGAAACAGATCATCAGCATCATCAAAAATCAGTTTAAAACAGTCAGTCTTACCAACTGTACTCTCTCCTTGTCCTCCAGGTGAAAGAATACCTGAGGAAGGAGTTTGAGCGTCATGGGTACCCTCCTAACGACACTCTCCACGAGAACATGGTGGCCGATATCTTTGCCAAAGAGGATGAGAACAAAGACGGCTTTATATCCTCCAGAGAGTTCACTTACAAACACGATGAACTTTAAATTGCCTATCTGTGCCATGACTCACTCACAAAGTCTTCCTGCCTTTTTTTTTTAAGTCAAGATGGAAATACTTTGACACTTTAGAGTTTCACACAAACACTCTCAGGTTACCTGAAAGCATTTCAGTTTTATAGAGGCATTGTGTTTGTGAGGTGTGTGACATGTAAAGTCACCAGGTGTGAAGATTTTTGTGGTGGGAATTGAGCCAGTGGGATTTTTTAATCAGATCATTTCAGCAGTGTTTTGCTTTTGGCAGGTCTTTGCATTTTGTGTGTCACTTTTTCTACATGAACTTTCAAAACCTCCTGTGGCACAATTACATTTTGTTTTTGACTTTGAGAAGCAGCTAGGCTGTTTGTTGACTTTGTAAAGTTCTACCAGGTTAATGCATTTTAGCTTGAGTTTGTCCTTTTAAAAAGAGAGAACACTTTTTTACCTGTGTGATGTTATGACTGGCTATTTGCTGTACAAATAGTCTGTTTTAAACTGGTCACTAAAATGTCATTAAAATCAGATTAAACTCTTATCATATTGACTTGATTGGGTGTGTTAAGTCGTGAAATTCTCAAGGACAAACAAGTGTAACTAAACACTTAAGAGGTCCTTTTAAGTGCTCCTAGCAATCAACAACACAGGTACACCTGAGCAGAATTCAGCCATCATTACTTATTAGAGACACCTGTGTCTTTAATTCAGAATTTCTGTGAGAAAGTTATTTGAACAGGAGAACACTGCAGTATCAGTGCTGAAAGGACATATTGTTCAGTCCTGCTCAGCAATACAAGTGCTACTTTTATCATGATTTCTCAAATGCATAAGATGAAAAAAGTAAAAATATAAAAAGTTTAAAATCCATCTTATGTTTAGAAATTAATAAGTAATTCTGCCGTTGGAGTCGCCTGAAAGGGCAAAGTGAGATTATCTGTAGCTCTTCCTAATGTGCTGGAGGCTGTTTTGAGTTACTGCACATGAGAGTTAACCCGGAAAACCTTCTCACAGTGCCGACTAGAATCCCGACTGTCCTGTTTCTGTGGCCCTGGGGCTGACTTCTTTTGTGCAAACACAATGAGACTAAACTCAGTATGCAAATGTTCTTTTCAGGGCAGATTTTAATGTTAGTTTCTTTTTTACAACCAATGTGATCAATAAAAGTGTCAACATGTTACACGAAATACTGTCATGTATTTGGTAGTCATGCCTTTTAACACTTAACATGTTGAACCAGCAGGTGGCACTGTTTACACAGGTGTTAGTATTGAATAATACACTGAGAGAAAGGAAACAGTATATCTCATTCATTATGTATTCAAAACAGTGTAATTTAAAACAGACACATTCATATAATCCTAACATGCCAGTATATCTTCTTCTACTCTTTTTTATTGACTTATTTATAAAAAATAACATACACTTACATATACAGAAGAGCACCATTATGCAGAAAGATGTATGAACCTCCTATGATAACCTGTCAGGTTATCATCTTGCAGTGCAAGTGATAATCTGCTATTGTCTTCACATTGTGTGTGTTTTTTTTTTTTTAACAGTGGCCATATTTGAATTCTTAAAGCATAAGAAAACAGATGACATCTTGAGAGGACTCTCTTGCTCAAACATTTTAAAAACTTAAGGCAGAATATTGCTGGAGAATATAGCCAAACAATTAATAGATACTGAAGGATCTCAGTCTTGTGCAGCACTGAAGCTGGCACACAGTTTGTATGTATCTGCCTTTAAACATCTGCTTTACTATCATGTTTGAGGGTTGAAAACAGACTTTGACAGTGATACTGTGTAAAGGGACAAATCATGACATCTTCACAAAAGTCTTTGAGATTAAATCGTTCTATTTGTATGTGGACAGAAAGGCTTACAAACTGTGTCTGAAGTCCTGGTAAATATAACTACTGGAAGACACTGTCTCTGGAGTTCATGTGTATATGAGCGTGAGTAGGGAGTACCCTCCTCCTCACACACATTCAAAACATTCCACGCTTGAAAAGGTCAGAGGTCACATGGTCTGTAAGAGGCGGGACTCTGTTTGACACTCGCATACACACACACACAAATACACTAAACACAAACAACACACACACATAGAGTCTGCATCCTAATAAGTTTATGGCAGTTATGTTATCGTCGTGAGGAGGAAGAAGGGAGGAGGATAAAGTCTAACTGTCTGATATGTGTGTGTGTGTGTGCAGGGAGGGGCATGACTCATCTGAGGTGTGTCCTCATCCCAGGTGGTTTGGGGTTCACTGTAAGAGAGGAAGGAGGAAGAAAAATACAACTCAGTAACTGATACTGAAGTCATGGTAAAGTTAAAGGAGAAGTTCACTTTTGCTGTTACCTCTGTTTTCTTTGCTGGGGTAGATCCGAGGGAAAGGCTTGAATTCATCGGGAGGGGGCAAGTCTTCTACAGGGTGGAACTGGAACTTGGATTCAAAGTCATCTGCTGATGGTAGATGTACAGTAATGATGAATTTAACAACACATCTTAAAATACAAGATGATTCAAGTTCTGCCTCCAAAGCCCCAAATCTGATTCTTCAAAATAAACCCATGACACCCTTTTACACTTGTCTCCTTTCCTCTACTAAAAAAATAAATCTGAAAATCTTAAGTTTTCACCCATAAAGCTGTAGTTATTAACAGTTCTCCCATCCTAAGCATTATTTATGAAAAAAAACATGCCTATTAACACCAATAAAATTAAGTTAGATAAAATTTTATACAAAACTAAATAATATATATTATGTAATATAATATTTCAAGTCACTCTGGGTAAGAAAAGCCCACTGAGATACACATAGTCTCACCCAGGCTGTGGAGGTGTCCATTCCTGAGACTTGATGGAGGCAGGGGAGGCGGTGGAGGAGGGGGAGGAATGCGACTGGACAGCTCCGTGGTGGGGGAACGTGCAGGGGGTGCTGGGGGAGGGGCCAAACGACTCACACCTGTTACCATAGGCGACAAGAGCGGAGGAGTCAGAGGGGTGTCAGACAATACATCAAAATCCTGTATGTACTTTTATGTTAACTGAGACAGCAGGGCCATTTTCTATACATTTTTGCATGACACATACTCTGTGAGATGTAATAACTACCTGCAACAGCTGACAGTTTGCAGCTTGCTCCTGGTTTGAAGTTTCAGAAGCAGAAACTATCAATTACTGTAAATATTTCTACTGGGGTTTTTTTTTTTTTAATAAGCATGTTGAATCATATGCTGTAAAATTAAAAATGACTTTGTATATAAACAATTTAGCCACTTAAACACAGATGTCAAATAATATTAGATGCACATCTTGTTTATGTTAGTTTAGTTTTCTGTATATTTTATATGCATTACTCTCTGTATTTAGAGGACCTTTAATTAATCAAGCAAAATAAAAAGCACAATGCTACACTGTCATAAATGAAGAACACAAAAACACTACAACTGTATAATTTGTCGTTGCCAGACTATTGATTATTTTTAACAGTAGTCTCAGCAGTGGTTTACGAACTGTTTTGACTTAAAACCAGAAAAACAAAGCTAGAACTAACTACTACTTACATCTACTTATTTATAAGCCTGTATGACAGGCTATATGTGTCCATGAGTTGTAAAAAATTTTACCACCTTCAACTGCAGAGAGCACTTGGCTTTCATATGAAGCAGGTTTTTATTTTAAATTCCCTCTGTTTGCTACATACATATTAAGTCATATTTCAGTTTGTCTCATTACTGTTATAAGCTGTTAACGCTATAAAATTTAGTTTAACAGAAAAGTCATTACCCAGTGTCCACTTACCTGCACCTCTGGGCACAGCAGGCGGCCGTCGGGTGGGAGCGTTGCAGGGGTACGACGGAGGTAGAGAGCGCATGGCTGGGGAGGGCACTGGGGCGAGCTTGGGTGGTGGAGGAGGGAGTGTGGACGGGCAGCTGGGGGTAAAAGAGGCTGGGAGAGGGGGAGGAGGCGGGGGAGGTGGGCCAAGTGGGCTGTCCCGCAGGATGGGGAACCTAGAAGGCTCAGAGTGGACTGGGGAGGGTGGCGGAGGGTAGAAGCACCCTGAGGAGCGGTCTCCTGGAACAGTAGATGGAGGCTGGAAAGGTGGAGGAGGAGGAGGAGGAGTAGAAGGCTGGGATATGGTGGCGTGGTGGGAGTGCTGGATGGGGAGCCAGGTGGGCTTGGTGGCCTGGGAAGGAGGAGGAGGAGGAGGGCAGGAAGGGAGAGGCGGAGGTTTGCTGGATGGACGGTCCTGGAAAGCCTGGGGTGGGGGAGGTGGGGGAGGAGCAGCTGGTGGAATGGGTGGGGGCGGCGGGGGTGGCGGAGAAGCAGGGAGAGGAGGTGGGTGCTTGCTGCCATGAGAGGGTGAGGGAGGAGCAGAGGATGAGGGAGCCAGAGAACGGTGGGAGGAACCTCGGAGCTCCGCCGACCTGGGAGGCTCAGAGACGCTGCTCGTGTCTGCTGACGAGGGGGGATTCCACTGGGGCTTCATGGAGGCCGAGGAGCTCGTCCGCGACACTGTAACACACACACGCACGCACGCACGCACGCACGCACGCACGCACACACGCACACACACACACACATACACAGGAGTCAGTCTGATGGTCAAACTGTTTACAAAGACCACGTAATTTTAACAAGAGCAAGACATTCGGCACCAACCTGGTGTCTTTCCTGCTAAATCTCTCTGTCCTATTGGCCTGAGAGTCGGGAAGCCTCCAGCAAAGAGCCCACCCAAAGGGGGCCCCATGGGTGCCGACCCTCCTGATGAGCCCTGCGAAGCACCAACACCGCTGGAAGCATCTGCAGGACCAGTCTTGGGTTCTGGAGAACAACACATTACAAATAATTTAAAACAATAACATAAGTGTCCAAAAGTCCAATCATTTTAATCATAATATCAATATATAGTAAAAGTAGTAATATAATAATATATATCTTGTTTTACACAGTCTGTCTGTGCTCGGTAGGTTTTACATTTTTTTCAGAATTCTGCTTTCAAGTCTGACATAATTAAGGGGCTGACAGCAATAGTTTAGGCAGGAACACGAGTACATTCTGCACCATCTTAACCTCATTATGTCCTAACTACATAAAACAGAGCAGTATGTTTCAACTGGCCTGACTCCATACATGTAGCAAAACTCTAACCTACTGTTAAATGTTTATAATGGTGCAAATTCCTCGACTAACTGAATATCATATTGCTAAAATAATATATTATATACTGACATCCAAAATTTGAATATCTGGCAATTGGGTCTCCAAACTTTTTCAGCTCAAAAGAGACATTCAGGATCTTCCTGGGGGCCAAATTTACAAACTGATTTAATGAAGGTATGAATTTCAAATGAATATGAAAAGGATTTATTTCAATAATCAAAAGTACATCATAGTGGTAATGAGGTTTGCTAAATGCAATGTTAAGTTTGTCACCACATTTTGACAAACTTGCACTATGAACTTGCACTGAGGTGAGGATAAAAGCGGTAGGGCAACACACCACATGAACCACAGTGGAGAATGTGACCAAGTACATGCAGAACATCACAGCAATAAACAAATATGCTGCGTGTGATGTTAAGTTTACCGCCACCATAAAATATGTACATACTATGTACATACATGTTTTATGATCATCTGAGCTGAAAAGTCCAACGTAGCAAAACTAAATGCTCTTTTTTAAAAATGAATTTAAAGTTCAGTATTGTTTTGCATTCTACTCAATAATACCCAATAAAAACGGGTCTGCAACACATTTCGGGTCCCCACCTTAAGCTTGGGAAATGCTGATCTACCATGTTCTTCTTCCTATAGAGCTGATAGAGTTGACTCTGATACAGTGTGTCTTCTCTATTGTGTTTGTGGCTGTATATAGTCATTTCCTATTCAGCCTGCATCCTTATCTGCTATAGGGCATTCCTTCCTGAAGTGTGCATCGGGTGGTGTGTGTGTGTGTGTGTGTGTGTGTGTGTGTGTGTGTGTGTGTGTGCCTATGTGTGTGTGTCTATGCTTAAAACAGAAAGAAAAAATTACTAAAACTTTAAACTACTATCTTACATTCAACATGGCATCTTAATGTGTATGTATATATATTAATCATCAAACCTTCTCTTAACTTTAAGAGTTGCAGTGAGACTAGTTGCATGTAAGTACCATTTAGTGCCTGAACACAGAGTGTGTGTATCTGTGTGCATGTTGGTATCACAGTAAGGATGTTGCTCTTACTATCAATGGCTGGTGCACTGCGGTCATTGACCTGTGTGACTTTCTTGAGCCTGGCTCCTTTCTGAATGTCAGCCAGCAGGGCATTCCTTCCACCTCCTCCTCCTCCTCCTCCACCAGACTGGAGCTTGGGAGGCTCTGATGGGCACTGTAGCATAACGGAAAAGAAGAACTTCCTTAACTGTGATTAGAAATTTGCACTGTACACGTTTCATCTTAGGAGGATGCAATGAAAGTATGCAGATAAGGTTTAGAGAAGATAAACTGATTGCTTTAGTGGTGTTGATAGATTTAAAGAGGGATTATTGTTCTCTTAAATCCACATTGAGAAGCACTATGGATTTAGTTAATAATCATATTGAGATTTTTCTCATTATGGATTAATAATCTTTAAAACTAATCATTAAGTCAAAGAAGTATTTTTAAAAATAGGAAAATTGCTCATCATGATTTCCCAGAACTCAAAGAACCACCTTTAAATGGCTTTTACTAGTCAACCAACAGTGCAAATCCTTCATTAGAACCTTTAACTATCATAAATGATAAAGAAAAGAAAAGATGCAAATTTTGTCAAATTTTTTATATTTGTAAAGCTGGATGCAACAAATGTTTGACATTTTTTGCTAGAAAAATTATTTAAACAAGTAATGGATAATGAAAATATATAGCAATTTTTTTTTCTTCTGTTAAGAGATCAAGTCATTGACTAAACATGGCAGCTCTTGTCCTGAAGCCACTTCACTGTGTCACTGCAGAGCAGCCTTGTTTGCTGGCAGCGGCAACTCATTTAACATGAGGACACTCTGCGCCTGCTGTGGAAACATAACACTCCTCTGCTACTGAGAGTCTGCTGTCTGCCCTGCTCTCTGTGTGTGTGTGTGTGTGTGTGTTACCTCAATCAATAATGCAAATAACCTCCAGGTGATGATTGATGGTCAGTGAGAAGGACGCGAATGAGTGTTTACAATTGCATGAGGGGGAGAGAGTTGGGGACACACACACACACACACACACACACACAGTTTTACCTGTGGGAGGGCAGCGCTGGGCGGCGGCGGTGGTGGAGGGGGAGCCAGGGGAGGAGGAGGGGGAGGAGGTGGTGGCACTGGCATGTCGAGGCCTCAGATACCTGCAGAAACAAACACAGTCGCCATCCTATTACTCATGCACTGCAGCAACTGATCAGCTTTTTAAAGTTTTTTTCCCCAGCATGTTGGAAGTTGCTACTGTGCTGAGGGGCACTTTCAGTGACCTCCTACCCTCTTCCCTGAACAGGAAGAGCTTTCACCACCGTACAGCGCAAAACAGGAAACAGCGAGCGTTCCATCCTCTCCGGAGAAATCAGACACATCACACCCCACCAACCCTCCACCCCTGTCCTCCTCTTCTTCCCACAATGCTCTCTGACGGAGACTTGGGAGAGGAACAATGGAGCTTGTTGTGTGAAAAGTAATGGACCCCTACCCTTCAGCTGCTCAGTGACCAGAGGCCTTCACTGCAGTAGGAGTAAGAAAACACGTGGAGGAAACTCTGCAGGAAAGTGTAACAGCGTGCACACACATTGTTCTTTTTGTCCAGGTCACTCTGGACATGTATACAGGATGCCGTGTGGTTCTGTCATCAGGAGCAACTGGTCCTGTAATGAAAGTGATAAGAACCAGCAGCCAGACAGCAAATTTCCAGGAACAACCCATATCCAGGATTATGTTGTCGCACTGTTGGCAACTCAGAGAGTAAACTGATCCGCAGTGACTCTGAGACCTCCACCCAAACTTTGTGACATCATAAATTCTCTGTGAGACTGTGAGAGACTGAAAACAGTCTGAGATTTGTGCACATTCAGTTCTCTATGGAATTTGCACATGCTCCTCCAGAGAAATGTAATAAACCACAGAACAGAACCTGTTTCTGTTCAATCAGTCCTTCTTGTCCCTGTCTGTCTGTTTACGTGTGTGAGTGAGTGTGTACACTTTGTGCTTCCCGTCAATGCAACTGGCAGACTGTCCTGTGTTTCTATTTCTATCTCCATATCTGTGTCAAGCAGCATCTGTGACACTGCTTGTGGAGGTCTTTAAAGGGGGCAAAGCTGGACATGAGTTAGCTGAGCTTTAGAAAAACAGGTGGGACACAAAGTGGAAATGCACCTTTTACACCACTTGTTGTTCCTCTTTGACCTGTAGTGCGTCTTGTTCTTCCTAAAGCAAAGATGGTCTGATGAGACACATGAAGGCAGCTAGAAGTGTCAGCTGCTGCAGCCTTAACAAGAGGTTTCTGCACTTTTAATGTAAAGGACGTGCAAGAAGACTGAGACCACTGAGCCCCTGTAGAAGCTGATCTAATTGACTTGAGGAAATGACATAGCACTGAAACTATCACCGATGGACAGGGTGTAACTTTAATTTTCTGATTAGGATCTAAGAGACTTCAGCTGAAAATCAAACTTGGATAAAAAGGATATTCATGAGATCTCTGTTAAAGCTGAATTTCCAGTCCCAAATCCCATATAAAATAATATGTATTTATTTAGTTCATCAAAGGTCAAACTAGGAGTTAATTTACCTCAAATACAAGAGACAACTTGCTTGTCTTGCTTTTGGAAAACTAAATAACATCTATTTTGATAAATGCAATTCCTATACAGCATGTTAAGCAGTCAATATTTCCATCTTAGGTACAATAACAATAGTTTATGCTCATTTCTGTATTTTGGCACCTTCATGAAATGTGTAAGCCAAGTTGGTAGCAAAGAATGAATCATTTAAAGACAAAATGATTTTGCTATAATTAATGATAATTATTATGTCATCTCTTTTTACACATGCAGCAGTGGGACTATGACTGTAAACAATGAGGAAGTAAAGACATTCTCTGTTTATTAAGTATTTAAAAAATCCCCCTTAGATATGTTTATCTAAGATTTCCTTGTTTAACCTGCCAATAAAAAACCCCTCAAAAATATGTATCCGTATTTTTTTATGATTGCACTGCTTTATTTGGTCCTCTAAAGTAATTACTGCACCTCGAATACACATCAATTAAAACAGAAAGGCCTTTACAGTATGACACAAGTACAATTGATGCACCTTGTCTTAGAATAAATACGGCAAAGTGCTGGAACAAAACACACGCCGTCTGATGTAAACAGCTCTTACTCAAGCGTGCCTTTCTTCTTATTTCTACATATTTCATCATCATTGTAGAAATAAAAAACAACCACCTGCCACACACACGTTTGCAGGAGAGAATGAGCCAATTTTTTTTATCTTACCTTCACGAAAATCCACCTGTTTGCACAGCAAGCTTCAGTGAGATGCAGCCCAGCAAACGGGTCTCATCGCGCGCTCCTCGTAGCTGCACAGTGAGGAACTTTCTAAGTTATTTTTAGTCAAATGAGGACACCACTTATCTGACGTTTGGGCTCGTTTTAAAAAAAAAAGCTCCAGAAAAGTTTTGTTTCACCTCACATATGTATCCACATAGCTGACTTTGAGAACATGTGAAACTGTCCCGCACAATGGCCTCTTTATTCCTCTGGCTGTTTACGGTTTATTCCCCTGAACGCAGAGCAGGAGGCGAACTGCGCGAGGCCACACCTTACCGCCCCACGCTGCGCACTAGGACCAATGGAGTCGTAGACGGGGACAGGCAGGACTCTTGGCTCGGTGTCTGTTCATCCTGACGCTGCCAAGAAACTTTCCCTCACCTTGAGTTACACCTGTGGAATAAAACAATTACTGTGCATGCGTGAGAACTGGTTTGGACTGTAAACAAAGAGGCCTTCACCGGTGACTCTTCTGGAACAAGCTCTTTCTCGATTCTTTTAAAAATATATTGCAAGTTGCTTTAATTTTCTTCGTGTATAGTTTTCAGCTTTACGGCGGCGCATTTTCGCCCCCCTGTGTTGAAAATATGACATTACAAGACGTTCCAAGTCATCCTTATTCCACTATGTGCATTCAATATAAAAAAAAAAAATCACTCATGGCCTCTTACTTAACGAACTAATAGGATTGTATTAATGCATTACACTTTTAAAAAGTTTTTTTAAATTTTTTATTCACATACACTGTGCTTCGGTCATAACCTTTTCACATAACCCTTAATACTGCAGACACACGCATCTCAACCCTCAGCAGTGACAGAGGAATGCAGTGACACAGGCGTGCTCCTCCCTTTAACTGACACAACAATGTAATTCAGGCCTGTCTTTGAAAATACACTGCAGGTTCTATAAATAAATGTTACTAATCGCTTTGGCCTTTTCAGACAATGTGAATTTCACACACCGGGCCCACGTCTTCTCGCTCAGCGATGATCAGGAACCAATGCAGCTGCAGAGAGGATGGCTCCGACTCCTCTGCACATCTGTTTTTATGCTCCTCTCTGTCACCTTTAAACTGTAAGATGTCTGTTTTTTTGTTTCTTTTTGCTTCAAGACAATCCTCAAATCAGACGAAACAAAGTTATCCCTACACCATCCCAGTTAACCTAGTAGATTATGATTATGATTGATAACAGAAGTGCAAATGCATACACACACACTCATACACTTGATTGTAGCAGTTATCAGATTTATTTCTCACATTTTTGCCTTCACTTCAGTATTCAAAAGTGGTCCAAAACACAGTAATTCTTGAAAAAAATAAAACTGGATCACACTTCTCAGCTACATGTTCATACCTCATGACAACATTAGCTTCTTACTTCATTGTCAGTAGCTTTGTTTCAGACCATTATGTCATACAGGCTGGATTTCGTCCTTCATTGAAAGTATTTTATGTATTTTGTTGGCAAGTGTTGTGCTCGATATCTGACTAAAAGCTTCTCACAAGCAGTCCTTAAATTCTTCCACTAACTGATTTTTTTTCCACACATAACGAAATTATCCTACACCTTCATAAATATCCTTCTAACCCGTTAGAATCAACATTTTGAAAGCATTTGTAAAAGAAGCATTATACTTATCCTTCATTGTTAAACATACAAATAGTGTAAACATCTTATGAACTAATTTTTCCTGATGAATATCAAACATTATCTTAAGTTTTACAAAGAAAAAAAGGGGGGATTTTGAGCATTGTACTCTCTTGAAAGGTTTTTGCTGACTTAAGTGGTTATCCAATGATGACACTGTCAGTGACTGAAACACAGACATCAATTACATGTCGGGCTCCTGTTTCTCTTCTTTTGGGTTTCGATTATGTAGATTTTTGGCAAAATGGTTTTTCAACATTAGTGAAAAACAAACAGGCCCATAATACATTTCTAAGTTATTTATAACTATGGCCCCTTTGGCACGAGTCCATCCACAAAACAGTCAAAATTTCAAATATTTCTTGTATCAGACGCAGTAATCCTGCAGTACTGGGCTCAAGGTTGAAAGCACCTTGCCATCTTCATCATTACCATCATAACTAACACGCAGCTGAAGTCTTGGCATGCGCCAGGGGAGAGAAGCATCTTCATGTACCTAAATCTTTCTCCTTTCTTTCAGCAGCTTTGTAAAGCAGTCTTTGAACACCTCCTCCTCTTCCTCACTGTCACCGTATGTCCTCTTTCCCTGATGCCACACACTCTGTCTCTTTCTCCTGTATTGGAAGGCTTGAGCGCACCTTCTTCTTCTCCTTCCACCGACCTGAGCGGGACACCTTCATGTTCCTGCGACACGTCTGCTCATTGAAGACTGAATCCAGCTCGGGGCTGTCATCAGTTTCATCACTGGGGAGGCTGGAGCTCTTATTGGGCTCCTGTTGAGAAACCGGTGACTTGTCATCAGGGTTCTTTGAGGGCACTGCAGTGGGCTCTTTTTGCTTCTCAGGGCCATTTGGGCCAAAAGGGTCAAAGTCTGGACCAATGGTCCTGGTTGAAGCATGGTCCTTGGAGCCTGTGGTCTTCTTCTTTGGCAGGAACGCCTGCCACCACTTGGCCCTCTCTGTTGCCATTTTTGTCTGAAGAGAGGAAACTGGAACAGGGAACAGATGCCATCACTCATTCAACTGTAGCTGAGATGTTTTCCTCTGCATCATTAGTATATTAAGTGATGCATCTGTGAGCTTACTGTATCACCTGTTTACATGCTCTGCTGATCTACCTTGCTCTCCTACTCCCTAACTTCTACAAAAACATCATAATATCCCTCTAAAACTGTTCTCATATCTCTTTAATTTTATAAAACTAAAGTTCTCAGTCATTATACTTATATTCATCATACTTGCCATCTTTGTTCTCAAACTCATTAGCATAACACATCCTATTTTCAGTTTAAAAATTAGAATATGATCTCCCTCAAGTTGTGTTTTAAATGAGATCTAATGTCACCTCTCTGATAACCTTTTCCACTGGTGAGACAACATCTAACCAACTAAACCTAAGAATAACCAGTGTAACCATACTTTCTCTGTAGAACTGGTTTAATGAGTCCTGTAGCAAACCCAAGCTGTGATTCACGAGTAAAGAAATGCGTAAAAAGGCTCTCACGCACTCACCTGGTAAACAACAGGTGCTGTGGCCACCTCAAGCGACCCAAAGCAGTTTTGAGTATAAATGTCACACTTTTGACTGAGCTGAGAGGGAAATCCACTGAACAGGGTCTTTTTCCTACAGTGGTGGTGCACCACCGTGACAGCAGTCCTTTAAAGAGTCGCGGGAGTACCCATTTTACGCACGAGCCAGGTGTCCCGCCACTTCACATACACCACCTCCAAATAACTTAAATTTCTCAATCTGTTGCTCTCGTCATATATCTCTAAACTTCTTCGGCGTTTCTTGAGAAAATAACACATGAATTGACATATTTATAAGGAGAGGCTGTCGTCTAGCGAACCAGCAGGTTTCCGCCTCCGAAACTCTCACCTCGAAGCACCTGTCCTCACTCCTGATTGGAAGAACTCCCAGGATCCGTCACGTGAGCCTCGCTCAGGTGAACCCACTCGGAGAGTAGGTGGGACTTGTGGTTGCCTGGCAACATGCCCCATGGGAGCTTGTACCTTTACAGTGACGGGTTTAAAAAAAGAGTCCTTTGTGTCAGGCTAACCCAACCCAAGCCAGAGTGCCAAATTGCGCTTGTTCCATTTCTGGAGGCCCAGTGTTCGCCTAACAGACTTGTACGCTGTCACTTTCAGGTGTCACGCTACGTCACTGACCAAAACAGGTTGTACTGAGCAGCGCGAGACGAGACCCTGTGCTGAAGGCACCGGAGGAAGTCTCCAAGAGTCTCCTGAAGTGACATTACTGTACCAGACGTGCAATTGTTTCTGCTGTAAGATCACATTAAGAGAGGGGAAGCAGTTTGGCCTGGCGCCAGTTTCACATGCAGCGGTAGGCAACTTCCGGATGCCTGCGCTCGCGCTGTGTTCTCTGCTGCCAGTATCTTTAAAGTTTCCAGTCATAAGTGTTCCCGTCTGTCTGACTCCTGCCGATCCCAGATCAGCTTTTGATTCAGCACATTCGGCAACATACAGTTATGCCTGCATATATTCAATAGAGAAATATATTGATTACATTTTTTTAAATATGCAGCTGATCTTTTAATTAAACTTAAAAACGGTGTGTGCAGGATTTTATGTCATGCTTATGGGGTACTACTGTCTCATAAAATAATGGTCAGAACACATTAAAAAAATACCTTTACTTAACTTTTTACTTTTATTTTTTAAGACCTGTGTTAGAGTGGTCAGAGTTGGAGAGGGTCATGAGTTTCTTACTCTCTTATAAGCTATCATATGCCAATAAGTGCATGATAACCGATTACAATATACCATTTAGTCCACAGTGATAGAAAGTAACCAAGTATATTTACTCAAGCTATAATTACATTCAGTATTGACAGGAAAGGGTTTTTTTCACAACATGGCAAGGTGCAGGTAATTCCTTTTTGATGGTTTCTAAAGGACATAATAGTGACAACTTTTTATTTGTTATTAAAAAGGTACTTTATCAGTGAGTGATAGCCAATTTGGTGATTTCACAGTGTTAGCTTTAGTTTGTATTTGAAGGAACTAGTTTTGTTTTGCATTATAAGATCACTCATACTTAAAGGATAAAGCATCCTGCAAAATTATGCTGTAAAAAAAAGACCGTATGGTCTTCAATAACTTTTCTTGTCACGGTGTCATTAAAAAGCATGGTGTAAAACATGATGTACTCCAAACTGCAACTTAGAAATTCAGCTTAGAAATGCAACCCTCCTTCAAAATAAAACATTTTTTAAGGTGTAATCCTGTGTTTGAAGGTGTAGTCCTTGAAACACAGTCACAGATTGTTGAATTGGGACATAATAAGAGCCTCAAGAAGGACTTTGGATTTGCTGCACCTTATTCACTTTAGTGTAGGGTTAAAGTTCATCTTAACGGGGACAGTCTGTCATTCCTACACTATCTGTTGACTAAAAGCCAAGTTTCGAAGTGTCTCTAGGTCCCCACAACAGAGGAAATCACATCTCCTACATGTGACATTAAACTAACAAAAGCTGTTGGAATGACAGATGACAGATATGGTTTCTGTGTGGGTCGGTGCCAACAGGGAAGACCCAGTCTGTGCTGAGCAGCAAAACGGAGCTATGTAAGAGGCAGGGAGGGTGGCAGGGAATGCCTTTCGTCTCCCTCCCTTGGAAGTTTAGAGTGAAAGTTGATGTGGCAACAGGAATGTGTTGGCTGTCGTTTCTGTCTCACTCTCCATCACAAGTCGCTGGCCTGCACACCGGGGGGGACTCCCTCACCTCCCGTCTCCCATACCAGTCGAAACTCTGCTGAATCATTTCCTCACTCCAGCACACACTAAGTATTGCTCTTCATTGTACTTGATTTGGCACACATTTGGAAAAAAAAAAACAAGCGTGAATTCAGTGGACTATCAAATGCATTTACATTTCACACATAAAACATATAAATACACAAAAACAATGCAAACAATGCAAACAACCCTACAGATTTATATAATGGGGCTGCAAATAATTTTGTGAATTTTTTTGATTGTTTATTATTATTTGTCTGTAAAGTATCATCATACATTGAAAATTGCCCAGCATTGTTCCCCAGAATTATTATTATTATTATTATTATTGTTGTTGTTGTTGTTGTTGTTGTTGTTGTTGTTATTGTTATTATTAATTTAGAAAAAAAATTACAGTCAAAAAGCTGATCGAGTTAATAAACATTTCCATTTTTTATTAATAAATGCATGAAATTAAATAAAAATGAAAATAATCCACTTCCTGCTCCCCTTGTCACCCACTACCCACATGTCTACAGCTTTCTCTGATCCAGACAGCATCACGATTACCACAGGATGTTATTATATAACCTTTCGAACCTCTCCCTTCTCATAGCTGGTTCACTCTCCATTAAACACAGGTAGTCTCACTGAAAGTTGATCTTTAACTTCAACCAGATCAGATAAAGAAAACATCCACAGATGTTTTAGATTGGGCCGTACTGTAAACGCCAGTTTCTCCACCATAAGTACGTGTTCTCTCATTGAACATGTTCTGCTTTTGACTGAGGGATTTCCTCGGGGCGAAATGTGAGTATTTGTACATTGAGGTATGTGGAGAATGTATGCAGTGAGCTGGATGATGTTGCAGAGGGATCTTGAAACAGTGACTGCTGATTGCATAAGGTAAAACCTCTCACCTGTATCTGTTTCTGTCTCAGAAATGGTTGACTTTCTTGCATCACTAGCAACAAGTATCAACTTTTTTTTCCCCAGCAGAGAGCTGTAAGGGAGAACCAGCCATGTACGAGGATGGAGAATTACTTTGAGCTGCCTTAAAACAAAGATGATCTGCTCTGACCTGCTGGATTCAATAACATTGTTAGACAGTCAAATGTCATGGTACATGGTTCATGTATTCATGCATACATTAACAAAATCCACATTT
The DNA here is from genome assembly GCA_029814765.1 of Acanthurus leucopareius. Lineage (NCBI taxonomy): Eukaryota > Metazoa > Chordata > Actinopteri > Acanthuriformes > Acanthuridae > Acanthurus > Acanthurus leucopareius. The sequence goes on along the minus strand of JAQMCX010000019.1, from coordinate 5,097,006 downwards.
CATTTATTATTATAATTAATTATCATTGTAATTAATTGATGTCAGAGTTAATTTTTAAGTCTAAAAATGGCTTGATCTTGATAAGCTTAATGCAATTAGCTGCTACTTGCAAGGAGACCACAGGTTGAGACAAACTAGCATTGAAAAACACAGTGCACAAAGTGAAAAAAACCAAACAAAGTGACTCATTCCACCATGCATAAATGCTTATGTTGACTCAGATGGACACTGTTCAAACCACATGTGCATGTCTGCACTCTTGTTTGTGTACGTGATGACGGTAATGTGCTTGCATCACTCATGAGTCGCGTGCGTACCAGTCCAGTAAGTCATTGTGTGGTGATAAAGCTGAAAAGCTCCATTTGCCATTGTGCAGTATTGAACAACAGGTTGGACCGAGGCGTGCTAACCATGGGAAAGAGAGCAGGAAGGCAGCTGGTTGGACTGGTAGAGTCAGCTAACAGTAACCTTGCTAGGGAAGTGAGCATCTCCTGTTTCTAAGGGCAGTAATGACACAGAAGCACTGGCCTTCTCCTCAGCCTTGGAACTTTAAACACTAGCTACCTCACAGGTAGCCAAAATGTACATGTCCAAACTCAAAAATTATACTAAAACAGGACCAAAAGTTGCATTAACTCTAAACTAAACAATAAAAATAAGCCACTGTCTCTTCAAGAGTATTTGGGTGGAGCAGGCTGTGTTCAGTTCCTGTGAATATTTTTAAGTGTTTCTCATTGTGTGATTGATTTGAAGATCGCTTTGTTTGACCGGTTGTCTTCTTCCTCAGTTATTAAATATGAGTAAAGCAACAAACACTCACTTAAGCTTCGCCCGTGATTAGCAACACTTAAGATGAAACCTTCAGGAATGCAGAAAGGAATCTAACACCTACTGGCCATTTACTTTGTTTTTTTTTTCTGTCTTTCTCTTAAGTGCTATTTTAATAACAGACAGACAGACAGAAGAACACACATATAAACACAGATATTGACAAAACTGTTCTAACAAGGGCTTTTATTCAGTGCCCTTGACCCTGACCCACACCACTACATACCCTAATGCTGAATTTTTATTTTATTTTATTTTATCTTCAATCCAATTGTAAACTTTCAAACCTAACTAGCCTGTTTACCCTTGACTTTGGAAAACTGTCATTCTTGTTTCACTGGTGCTAGCATTTGCTGGAAAGAAACAAAGCCACGAACCATTTGAACCATGGACCTTCTTTTTTAAATTCATTTTAGCTACTGAAACACTCAAATTCTGTAAACAATCCTTTGGCATAAGTTTTGTTCAAGATATAACTAAAGCTGTACAATGTAAATCTAAGTTATGGAAAGTAAATTGAGAGCCCTAGTTTAATCAGATTTTGAAAAACTGTCTAATTTCAGCTGTTTTAGAACCTCTTGCAAACTATTTCATGATCCTTGAAGCTTAACCTGACACTGCAGATTAGCTTTAAACCACCCTATAAACCATCAAGTGTGACTGGAGGGTTAAACCACTGTTGGATTTAAGCAGCCATTTACTCACTTATTGTAACTTCAAAGAGTCGCAGAGTCACAGGAAGTGTAGACTTTGAACTTTAACTTATGTACAAATGCCACACCGTGCAACAATGAATCAACTATGAAGCAACAATAAAAAATGTTTCATAGCAAAAATTGTCAGTGTATCATTGAAAATGGTGAATAACACAGAAAACTCCAATCAATGGCATATATTATGACAGCCTGATATCTACATTTGATTCAGATGTAAACAAAAAAGCAGATTGCTTTGAGGAAAGTTATGGCATCAAGCTGCTCCCTACCAAAAGGAAAAGACACATTCTGTTACTTAACCACTAGGTGGAGTCTAATGTAAACATTGATCTTCTGTTTTCACATCATAGGTTACAATAGTTGGTCATCACTGGCTTGGTGATAATAAATAGGTTGTGCAAGTATTTGCTGCCCCTGCTGCCAGTCTTCAGGTAAATTTTATATCAATTTGAATGTTTTTGTCTAACAAATTGCTTGGTATTTGTTGAAAAGCGTAACAAGTTATTCCAGAGGAGACCCAAAGGTTTAGAATAACTGGACCTTAACAAAAATCTGCCAGATCAGAGGGCTCAGAGAGTTTATCAATACACATGACTATCTGTAAGGGGCAAGCATGACTTGGGGAATTTATACTTAAACAATGAATAAATTTAAGGACATTGCAACATGTTGCCACTCTTAATGTTTACTTTTTGAGATATGATAAATTGAACGCACACATAATTTATATGCCAATTCCAATAAAAGACATCCAGAAAAAAAGATTAGTTTGCTTGTTTTTGGGGGGGGGGGTTTATGTACACTTCAGCAAATCATTTTGAATACTAACTCGAGTAGTCTCTCTCTGTATCTCAACGACGTGAAATCGCTTTAAATTGACAGCTATGAATAAGACGTAAAAAATAAAAAAGCATATGCCAGGAGAGTGAAGTGAGTCTGTTCCACACCCCGTTGCAGTACCTGGCCCTGGAAGTTGGGAGCTATCAAGCAGAGGGCGCTGCTGAGAAAAGATGAATACTAACCGCCTTATGTAGCAGAGGAAGAAGGTTTCCACAATTCAACGCAGAAGAAGAACAAGACATCTGTACATCATGTAATTACAACATGACCAAGGTTATGTGATAGATAAAGGCGAAAAAGATGTACATAATTTGAAAACAACAGAGTGTCATCTTGCCTTGGTAAGAAAAAGAGCCTAACAGCTCGTTATATCAATGGGAACTTTTCTATGTTTGTGTCAAATAACAAGCCGGCATTGCTTTGCTAGCACCTACAGCTAGTAAGCTAACCATCAGGCGCATGACGGAGGAGGACACGCCAAACTCTGTTTGAAATAATCCTTATATTAAGATAGCTGATTTCGGTAATTAAAGAAGTAAAGGTAAAGGAATAGTATCGGTCTTCTTCTTTATTATAAATCGGCGGTGAGTGGCAGAGAGCATTTGTCAGGTATGTCAGGTTTGCTGACGTACAGGCAACATTTACCCGACTTGAATGTGTGGATACACTAGATTGTTCCGTGAATGGAGTTTGGTGTGTTGTGCCATCCCACCTAGACGGGTAATGATTCAGCTAAGCTCTATTGTTTAGGAGCACAGGTGTTGAATGCACAGCTGCCGTGATGCTACAGGGGATTTATCAGTCGAAAAGAAATAAGTGAATGTATGTTAACATTAAACTCTGCCAGTATTCATATACAAGTTGGTGCTAGGCTTGAATTACAGTTGTCGGCCATGACAGTTATCAGCAGATGTTGTCTGTTCTTTTCCAGCCCAGGTCGCGATGAGCGTCCCGTGTTTCTTGTCCTCCGCTGCCCGAAGCTTCAGCCTGCCCTGTCCGGCAGCCGGTCTGCTCTGCTTCCAGCTGCGGGGCCTGAGCTCCGTTACAAGGTGAGATTGATCTGGAACAGACCGGTTTGTTCACTGTGATCTGCTGTGGTGGCTGCTCTCTTCTATACCATAAACCATAGAGACTGAAAACAGGGAAACATTAACCAGGGAAAAGCTCGAGCTGTTCAGGGTTCAGTGTGTCTTTTGACTTTAAGGTCAACCTCACAAACGTTACAATAACAGATTTTCTCACACACCCTTAGCGCTACATAGTCACACAGATAGTGTGGATTTAAATTTAGAGTTGAATTTTTCAAATTTAACTTTTTGACCCTTAAACAAAAGGTTAAATTTAACAGCAAAGGTGCCAAAATGTACGCACAGAAAACCAAACTTATCTGCATTGCCAGACACATCCAACTGTGAGTTGTATTTTTGGTTCACTGGCTCTTTAAAAGGGCAAAGTCTACATGCTGTTTTTTTTTTTAGACTGTTTTTCTTACATGCGCCTCAGCTGAAGCCCTTCACTCACCACAAAAGTTGATGTTTGTAATACTAAGCAACTGACAATAATTCCTCTTTTCAAATTAGAAGAAATATGTCCTCCAAAAGGCAAATGGACCATCTAGAGAGAACAGCGAGCAACTACAGACAAAATGTAAGTTGATTTTATGTTGTTGAATACATTAAACTTGACTTTTTTACATAATAACTTCCTGACAGTTCACTCTAAGATTATTGACTCACTCTTAAACTCTGTTCTCTTTTCTTTTATGCATTTATGTGTCCTGTGCTTGACTGGCTGCCATACACAGGCTCTGTATCCAGCTCAAGTATGTGGAATTATGAATGAGTCGGATAAAGTGAAACGTTTAAGAATAGCTGTCCATCCAGACTTCAGTTTCAAAGCAGGACAGTGGTGAGTAGACACTTTTGTAAACTCTTCACTGATCATTTAATTTTTGTTGTCTGGTTAAGGACCACAGTGACTTGTGTTGTTACACCTGACTAGTTACATGAATGAGACAAAGAATAGTGAGCAAGTGTGTAACAATGATACCCATAAAGGCACACAACCCTTTCTCCCAGTATAACCTGGTTTACTTAAATAAAAATGCTGGACACACTTTAATCCTCACTGTTTTCTCTCCTCATTAGTCCTCTTTACTTCCCTTGGAATTAAATTTCAGATGCTTTAGTGTAATCATTTGACAGACTGATTGTATTAATTTATAATGTTGCACTGTGTGTGGTAATATGGTAACAATAAAAAGTCATGCCTATGAGGGCAATTGGATACATCTGCTTGTATTAACACCCCAGATGTAATCCTAAGTCGGACATCTTGTGAGTTTTGGGGTGTGCAACATCTCCCCCACTCTTACACTTAAGTGCCAAAAAAACCTGTGACAAAATTGCTGCAAAGCCTCCTCAGCTGCCATGTACATGTAATAAAATCCAGTGGATAAAAATCTCACTCAAACCAAACGTTTTCCTGTTCTTCCCGTCCTGCCAGCATTGCATGAATGCAGCATTAGCCTTTTCAAACCTGTCTCAGAAGTTACCATAGTAACACTTTCTCCATGAAACAGAAATAAAGAAAACCTGCCAGAATGTCAGTTTGCTTTGTGAAACGTCCCTCTGGAGACATGCCATGATACATGTAGTGCTCATAGTAACCACAAGGTGGCAGCATTAGGTTTGATTTGTCATATTTTTGACCTGGTGGTTGTCTTTTATCCCAAAAACTTGGAGTAAACAGGAGTTTACAATCCTAATATCCCAGTCAACATGTGAGCCAGCTCAATACTCTTGATGATAAGATAATTGTTATGAAAGATTGCGTCACAGCACTTAAAGGATGGATCAAAGTTGATGAATATTGGAGATTTTCATCAAATAAGTACGGACAAATATTTATAGTATTTATACTACTGTAAAATAAATTTTCTATTGATGATGCCAGAGCTCTCTACTAAGTCTGTGTCTCTTAGTCATTGCTGCAAATGTTACTTATTGTACCCAGCAGTGCATGTGCACCAACCCATACTGTAGGTGGGCGGTGGTAAAATATAAAACCGGCAGCTAGTTGCCTTGCAGCGCCTGATAATGTATGTAAATAGATGAAAATCCTTGAGTTTCAGTGTTTCTGAAGAAAAGGACTGTTTAGTTATTTGTCTCCAGGTGGGAGAGGTGGAGGAGGAGGAGGAGGTGGTGGGTGGAACATATGTGTGCGTTTTCATAGCAGATCCATATTTATGATGCCTTTGAGGGTTGTGAAGTCAGTGTCTCTCTCGTGTAACAGTGGGTCATCGCATTGGTAGAACATTAGCCCAACTGTTGCGGGTCCCTGTTTTCCTTGGGGGGGCTCTGCCTGTCAGGATGATGGACACATGCATCCACCACAGACTGAAACCACACTTTGTTTAAACCCACCAGAAGGCAACTTTCCATCTGGTTTGGTTTTGTTCTACATGGTTTCTGGAACTGGCTGTCCCCTTCACTGAGGTCAAAGGTCACCAAGCCACCTTCATTCATACTTTGACCCTCAGTTCAGCACTGTTTTACTCTACCTCTTAAATGAATATATTTTTATAAAGCTTAAAGGAAGCTATGTGTCAATAGAGCTACAGTGATTAGTCAATAGTTGGTTAGTTGATTCTAGACAAAATAAATTGCCAACTATTTTAAGAAATGAAATTTAATAATTTCAGTCATTTTTTTAAGAAAAAATGTCAAACAATTTTTGGCTCCAACTTCTTAAATGTAAGAATTTTCTGCTTTTCCTCGTCATTTATGATGGTAATTGAAGTGTCTTTGGGTTTTGCAGTTTTGCTTGAATGATGAAACAATTTGAAGACACCATTTATGGCTCTGGCACATTGCAATTAACATTTTTCACAATTTTGATGCTTATTTGTAAAAGCACAATATAAAAATAATGGTTCAAAGTACATGTATTTTTTTTTAACTTGTATTTGTAATACAAGTGAGGCTATGCATTCACTGTAAACAACACATCCATGTTGAATAGAAACACGTTTTTAACCAAGTGGAAATCTTTTTCTTACCGATTCCAATAGTTTGGCCTCCAACAAACATAGCTTCACTTCAGGTTGTAGTCTAGATGTGGAAATAGTTCCAACTTATATCAGTAAATCAGTTGACCTATTAAATAATAAATGAATGTGTGTTGTGGCTGTGTGTGTTCCTGCAGGGTGGATTTCTTCATCCCTGGCATGGAGAAGGTGGGAGGCTTCTCCATGTGCTCCAGCCCAGGTTTGCTGCAGAGGGAGGGGGTCATTGAACTGGCAGTAAAATACGCCAAACACCCGCCAGCACACTGGGTCCACACCACGGTGAGTCGGGCAGTCAGACACATCGTCTTTCATAAAGAGAAGTGAGATATTGAAAACTTGGAAAAATTGCTGCCAAGGAGGAGAAATATACTAGAAAAGTGGATTTTTGGTCATCGAAGCGGCCGTCTAATGGTTTGGCAGATTACATTTCCAGTGTGTGTGAATGATACGGTGAGAGCGCAAGAAAAAGAGATGCAGAAAGAGACCGAGTGAAGCAAAAGCATCAGGGTGTTGAGAGATGGTGTTATATAGGTAGAAAATGAAGACCGCCGCATAATCACACCACTGGTTATTCTAAAAAGTGAAGCGTGAAAAGGAAAATGGCAAGTCAAATGACATTTTCAGAATTTCTCTTATTGCTTTTTTTCATTTCTTTTTGGATTTTTTCAGAATTTCTCTCATTTGAAAGACTCCCAACTGAGTACTTTTTTAATTTGATAATATGATTATTGTTGTGCTCATAATTGTTTTTGGTTTTATTTACCGCGTGACCCTTGATGTTCTTTGAACCATGTGTAATTGCTGCTAAGGGCCAGTTAAGTGCAAGTAAGGTGACAAATTAAAAAAATTCTTGTATAGTAGATCAAAAGCTTAAAACTGTGGTAATACAGTATAAAATTATGTGTCATGCAGACGGTCTGGAAAAGCATTTATGGCCTTCACAGTGCAAATAAAACTTGTGTGGATGCATAAATAAATGAGTGATAATAAAAATAAAGAGAGATTTGAAGCAAAGCTGGATCAGTCTTTGCTCTCTTCATCAGAAATGTGATATTCTTTGTGCACAAAGGAGCTTTTTTAACAGTTGTAGGGATGTGAACTCTTCCTGTTCACCTTTTCTTTCCATTTCTGTACTCTGCACGCTTGTTTGCAGCTTCTTTGTTTAATGATGGGCCTTAATAAACAGCTTTGAGCTACGACGCCACGTGTAAATAAATACTGGGAGGCAGTGTGATGTGTTTGAGTGTTCTGAGACTTACAGCTCTCTGCTCTGGGATCGTTTGATGTTGCATTTGTTTGATATTGCACTCCGACTCCCCTCCGCTAGCAAGAATAGTATAGGGACCATGATAACAGATTAAGAGCACAAGCATGTGTGCTCACTTGTGTACAAAAGCAGATGGCAGCATATTTACAGCTCATTTTAACTACAAAAGACCTCTGTGCAACTTATGAAATCATTTTCACCAGTACCAAGGCATTAATTTGTTGTTTGTTTGCATGATACTCTGCAGTGTTGTCTTTTTTTCACATCTCAAAAGGAGAATTTCACCTGCTGAGCACACAGAAATGCTGGGAGCTCATGTATCCAAGTGACCCAGCTAAATACAGTCTATTGCTATCTCCTTTTTCTGTCAGTTTTTTTTTCTAAATTTCTTTCTTTATTTCAAATCGCTCTTTCCTTCCTCCTTCCCTTCAGTGCACAGTGGGCTCCCAGGTGGCGATGCGTGTCGGTGGGGATTTCTTTTTCGACCCGACACCCTCCGACCCCTCCGTGGATCTGCTGCTCGTGGCTGGCGGTGTAGGGATCAACCCCCTGTACTCCATCCTGCTGCACACTGCTGATCTGCTGCATCTGAACCACGCTTCTGGTGGGCGGAACTACAACATAGGCTCTGCTCACCTCTGCTACAGTGCCAAGAACACCCAGGAGCTGCTCTTTAAGGTGGGTTATAGTGTGTTTTTTGAAAGCTGGAAGGTTTTTATGATGAATTTAGGACATTTTAACTACAATAACGGCAGTTTGTTTTTAGAAACAGTGTCATATATATATACATTATTTCCCACTCTCTACGCTTCCAGAGCTCCATCATTCAGGCATGTCAGGAGTTCCCTGACAAGATCTCCTGTGACTTCCACGTCACGCAACAGAGCACAGATGTTGAGTCTCACCTCCAGCCGTTTGTCAAACGTAAGTAACGACTATTCACATGCTTTCTTTATTTAGCAGGGATGATTTAGTGACTGTCACACTGCACCACAGTCTGTTGATTTATCTCCGTCATCATGGGGAACAGGCATATTTAAAGTTCCACATGGGAGACTCAGAGGGAGCAGGTCTTAATTAATTGATTGACTTTCCTTGTGTCTCGTCAGGTGGACGAATCCCAGAGGAGGAGTTGCGAGCTCATGTGGACCCGCAGAGGACTTTGTGCTTCTTGTGTGGGCCTCCACCGATGATCGAGGCAATTTCAAAAACACTCATGGACTTGGGTCTTCCAAAAGACAGAATCCTCTTCGAGAAGTGGTGGTAAAATTCCCAGAAACCTTCCGGGTTTCCCTCCTGGCTTGTGCTCCCTTCAGCGATCTTCAGGAAGAGGACGTGTCGGGTGTGGTGAGAATGGAAAGCAACTGAAATATTCCAGTGATATTTGCATTAATATGAGTGCTCAAATGCTTGAGGAAATTCACCCTCCGATCCCTTCTGCTGCAACCTGTGCCTCATCTCAGATGGACCACTGGGACCGCCCACTCTTCAGCTAGCAGCTGACTCACAAAGACAGTAGAGTTTTTTTTTTTCTTACAATCTCAAAGAACGACTGTACAGACTGTAAAATCTCAACTTTTTAAACGTTCTTCTCAGCTCACTGCCTTGCTAAAGATTGCTCAGATCTTTGTGTTTGATAGATGCATTTTGACACAGATGTTACACATCTTCATATCTGATCTTGTTTCCAGTCCACATGTGACTGAGGTTCTGCTGTAAGTTAACAGGTGATTTTTGGTTTTGCTCCAAATGTTCACCTCATAGTTTACATGCTAATCTAACTATGCAAGCATGTTTTAAAGCAATAATTTGACATCTTTGGAAATTCACATTTTCTTAGGCTTGACTAGAGGTACATGAGAAGATAAACATCACTGTTGTTTAGGTTAGATATGAAGCCGGTTAGCTTAGTTTCGCATAATGATTGGAAACTGGAAGAAAAAAGTATTGCCTGGATCTCCCCAAAGGCAACAAAGTCCACCTGCCAGCACCTCTGAAATGTTTAATCTGCACATTGTGGCTTTATGGATGGTTTTGCTCTAGACTTTTTTCCAGGAAGTCATTGCACCATTACGACATATAGTCAGGTACATACAATAACCTCCTATGAAAGAGCAATGTATTGTTTTCACAGGCTGAGTCTTGTGTGGATGTAACTAGTCAGATATATAAATAATGAGATTTTGTAAACTTTGAAAAGAGCCTGCTAGCTGTTTCCTCCCGTTTTCTAGTCTGTATGCTAAGCTAAGATAATCAGCTGCTGGCTTTAGCTATTTATTTAATGGACGGATGTCAGTGTGTGGTATTAATCTTCTCATCTAACTTATAACAAGAAACCGACTGGGCAGTTTCCCAAAGTGTCAAATTATTTCATTAGAGTCCCTGGAAAAGAGGGGATCAGTGCAAACAGTAGCAGTATGTTCTGTTATTTTACACTGCACATCAGTGTTTTAAGGAGCGATGCATGTTTTATCAAATACCTCCTCTAATTTAATAAGAGTTGTTTGCAGAAGTGTTATACTATGTGTATATATACTCGGTGAAGTGGTTCAGAGCTATTTATTTGCAGAACTGAAAATTTTAGAGTTTTTTTGGCCGATGAGATTGAGTTTCATTGGAGGCTTTGTTTTTCATATTTTACTCACATACAAACTACACACAAAGTGTATTTTTAGACTCAAAAACTAAACATTCTCCCACACTCTGGCTGGTGTCCCCGCCTGTTTCACTCACTCTCACACTGTCACATTCATACACGGCGCCTATATCACATACACACTTGTACTCAATCAAACACATCCACATGCCCATAAACTGTTTCTCATCCCAGGGTGGAGTGAGTATCCCATGGTGCACTGTAATGGAACCTCCAGGTGGTCTCTGATTGGCTTGGATCACTGAACATCCCTCGGAGATGGTTGCGAGCTTCTTGTTGTCATCTCTCTGTGGTGGGGGGTGGGGGGGGGGGGGTGGGTGCTCTGTTGAGAGTCATTTTCGAGTTGTGACTGCATTTCTTCATCAGAGGAGGAAAAGA